>VXBT01011120.1:0-18601 GCA_013400235.1 Oriolus oriolus
CTTTTTACACCTGCCTGCTGGACTATGCACTTTTCTGTCATCACCTGGGTTGAAGACATAGTAGGGAGGTCTTTCTGCTGAAATACATATAAACTGTACATTTTCTTCTTTGAAAACAGGAATGGTAAACACAAGAGAAAATAATCCAGCCCTAATTGCCCCAATGACCTTTCCTTTGCTGTCCACCTACTCTTTCTTTTGTCCAGTCTGGCTTCAAATGCTGTGAGCAGTGAAGTTTCTGTCATTTTTTCTGGACATTATTCCACTGCCTAGAAAATCCTGCTCTCCCAGGTTACTCTGAAGTGGTATTTTCATTAATTTCATGTCAATGCATTCTCTTATGACCATCTGCTTGCTGTCCTTTAATACTCTAAACCATTGCATTGCTCGTGTTTCTATCTTTAAGGCTTGTTTAAGCCTTTAATCCTCTCCTGAAATTATCACTTGATTAAATTATAGGGAATGACTTTCTTTTTAATTTCTCCCTCTCTTCTTAACCATTTTTATTGTTCTTCGATGAGCTTCTCTTTAATATTGTCAATCTCTGCCTGGTTTTCAGCATCCAAAATACAATGCAGTGTTCAAAACACCACACAATGTTTTCTATTTCTACCAGAAAATTGCACAAGGAAATAGTTATTTTCTCAGATCAAGAAATAAGTCTCCAAGCTCTGGCTTTCTTCCTACTTGGTCTCTGTACTTTGTCACCACTTCTTCTTAAAATATGAACTATTTATCTCATCCAGTAAGATCTGAAGATCCTTATGCATATTCTGTAAATGCCATACTGCCAAAAAAAAAAACCAAACCAAAAAGGTAGATATCAGATATAATTTCAGGCTATAAAAAAGAGCCATGTAACATGGGAGGCCGTGGTCTGCTCTGTGGTGGTACAGCCTTGCTGAAGCACTACAGCCAGTGTGGAAAGACACAGGCTATTTGGTGGGAACAGCAGAGGAGAGGGATAAAAATGATCTGAGGTCTGAAAAACACAACCTGTGACGGAAGACACAAAGATTTTTGGTTGTTTGAGCTAAAGAAGACTGGCTCTAGAGGGAAGCAGTAGGAAAACAAGTTTTTAAATATATAGGAAATTGCTACTAAGACAAAGGAATTTAAACAGTCTCCCACTGAGGGTGTAAAAAGGAATATTGAGTTTAAGTTGCTGTAAAGGAGACTTAAGCTAAACACTAGGACAAGTTTTTAGGCTAATGAAAATGTATGTGAGGTGAGGAATATATATGGCCTAGGAATAGCCCAGGAATTGCCAGCACCAGAGGTTTTTCAGAATGGTTGGAAAATTGTTAGGGAATGTTTACACAAACACTGACCCTGCTCTGGGGCATGGAGTGCACTCAATGAGCTTCTTTTTCCTGTGGTCCTGAGGGCAGAAAATGAGTACAGGTTGCTGACCTTTTCACAGTGCTCCCTCCTTTTAAGCAGATGCTCTGTGTGTGTATGTGGGTATGTGTGGATGCAGCTGATGTTTGTGTGAGAGAATTTTCTCCTTTTCCAACAAACAATTGCCTTATCCTGACTTTAATTTACCCTTAGGTTAATGGGGCAGAAGTGATATCAGGGAAAATAAGCAGAGCTTCATAGGCTAAGGTTTATTTTGCTTCTTCAGCACACCTGATCATAACTCCTTCCTACACCACACCTGAAACTAGGCATAGAATTATTCCAGAACAGTAGATACTGGATCCTGTTGTGCTGATCTGTGAATAGAGATGGAGAGAGGTGTTCACTGCTCAGCCTTCAGCTCATCTTATTCAGCCTTGGGGCTGACTGAAGCATTTGCACCACCCTTCTCGTTATTTGCTAACACGAGACGTGTCCTGCTTGTGCCTTCTTTTCCAGTAACATTCTTCCCTGGTACGTCCTCCCACCAGACTCTGAGTGAACATCCTTCAGCACAAACAAAGAGCATGTTGGAGCTGAAAGGATACATAGGACAAGGCAAATATCTTTGGGGCCTTCGATTTGGAAGCATATGATGGAGTTTAAGGTGCTTTTGTAACCTCATAGTGGATCACAGACAGTGGCTGGCACCAAGATCCCTCATGGTAACGGGCTTGGGCCCTGGGGCCCTGCTGGGGTTGGGCAGGGTGTCAAAGGGGGTTGAAGAAGCAGTGTCAGTCCACAAGGAAGGTCAAGAACTGCCTTGAGCTAGACCACCAGTGAGCACCCAGATATCCTGACTCTACCCTTTCGTCATGTCCACACCTCTCGGGCTCGGATTTGATTCAGAACTTAAGTGAGCTCCTGTTTTTGGGATGAATGTGGATGGTTTAGTGGCTTTCTGTACCTACTGGAGGGCTGTGCCCAGAGGTGAGCCAGGGTCCTTTCTCTGTTCTCGCTAATGGCACGGAGAATTGTTGCTCGCTGGTGGGAGAAGCCGGGGCACTGAATTAAAGTTACAGCTGAAACAGAGCCATGAAAAGGACGTGGTTCTTTGAATGTGTGGTTCACGTGTGAAAATCTTTGCTGCAGATGTTGTAGCTATATGCTGGCTGATGTGGGCTTCAGAGGGGTCTGGACTCTGAAGTTTAGAGAAAGAAAACCTACTGAGGGTTATGGAGGCATCAACAATGGCTTGTGAAACACCGGCTGCAGTGTGTTGGAGGGAATTTTTGAGGTTTTCTGAATATTCCAGATATACATTTTATATTTAGTCTCTTAAGAGCAGGCATCTTCCAAGCAGTTTCTGCCCTTCAGTGATGGACTAAAGGGTTCTGGCTAGATGGACCTTTGATGTAACCAAGGATAGCTGACTGTAATTTCTTATGTCAACTTGATCTGTAATTATCACATCAGAATTGCTGGCAAGAGCTGATGTTTAGAGTAAAAGATGACACTGTTGGGTTTATCTGGGTGAAAGCTTCAGCTGCGATTTCTAAATATAAACTACAATAATCTGCTCCAAATATAAAATCCCACCTGTAAAATGTATTAAAATTCTGAGCCAGAACTCAGGTTGTCTTTGGTGATTTTCACTGTTTCAGCTACTACAGGCAACAGTTTATAAAAGGGGCCTTCACATGACATTGTAAATCGCACAGTGAGCAATTGCAAGAATAGGGGAAAAAATATGTTAATCCATAGTAGTAAATTCAGGATCACACAACAAGCACATGCGTCCTTCTTGGGGCTGCCAGTTGTACGTGGAGCTGCAAGTGACTCACTGTGAGCCATTCTGCACTCTGCATTGTTTCCTCCCTTGGCTGATGGTGTTGTTAAAGACCTTTGCACTTGCTAGTGACAGTCAGGTGTGAACAGAACTGACAGAGGACTTGGGTTGTGCCTGACTCTCCTCTGAAGTGTGATTAGACAAAATGCAGCCAAAATGCATCATTTTTCATACCTATAGGGCAGCTTAATCCACTTTTGAACTCTAAAAATTGCCTTAAAGCACTGCATAAAAATCTCTAGCTCTCTTAAAATTTGAGCCTGACACATGAAAACTGACTTTGATGACACTTAAGGGAAATTCTCTGTAAATCCTGATGCTCCACACAAAGTTGTGTGCTGTGGGAAGCAGGTATGACTTGTCTTTGTAGGAGGAATGTCTGCAGATTGGGGTTTGCCCTCTTTGGGAAGGGGATTTCCACACACAGTTTTGTTACCTCAGGTAAATAGCTAGTGCCATGCTGTTTGTCACAAGGTGAAAATCAAGCTGTCACCTTTATGATCTCCTCAGCTATTCCTGGACAAGTCAAGGGTGACTGCTCCCATATCGCAGTTTTTCAACATTAGGGTCCATGCTGTGCAATCATGCTGCAGATTGATTGAGGCTTTTCTTTCTCTACTGCTCAGAATTTTCTTATTATTTATTTAATTTCCATTTGCTATTATTTGCTTCTTTCCTTTGTATTTGATCCCCTGTACCTTGTAAATGCACATAATCAAAGTTAGGTTAGAGCACAGATTTATGACATGTGATCCTAAGGCATGCTCCTGTAGACAAAGCCATTTTGCTGTTAATCTTGCACAGAGCACTTCTGGGAACTGAAGGAATGCGTGCTGCTACTTAGCTGATCTGATTGTTTGCTGTTCTGCAGGAACACTGGAGAGCTGTAATAACCTGCTTGTTGTGCTAGAAGATCAAGGATCTTTTAGGGTGATGGAGGCTTCTGGAGTGATTTTCTGTAGTGGCCAAGGTCACAATATAGCTAAGGGCACCTGATTACCAAGCTCCTTTGTTTGTGGTGTGACACTAGCTATCTTAAAGATTTTAATTTTTTTTGGAGAAGAATGCATAAAATTCTTTGTCATAATTGAGATGTCTGACTGAAAGGGGTATCTGCATTTACCTGTATGTGTTGTGGTCCAAAATCTTGTTCCCCTTGAACTCTAAAGGCAACACAGGTTCCCAAAATATTTTTCACATTCACAATTCAATGACTTAAAGAATCAAAGATACGTGTACCAAGTTCAAGATCAGAATGAAATCTAAATGTCCCAATAGATCTGTTTTCTTCATCCTCTCAGTATTTTTACTCCCCTGAAACAATAAGACTTAGATTAAAAAATGTTTTGTCCATTTTTAACAATTTCTGCAGAAGTTCTCAGTAGATTTTAAAAGTACAAGTGCTATCTTCCAGGTTTCCTATGTCTTGTCACGTGCATTTCATGGATGGAGCACTGGGACACATTTTGCCCTACAGCAAGTCAGTGGGCAGAGCAGTGCAGACCAGCAATGTTACACAGCACCCTTCCACCTCTACAGCGACACACAGTCTTTACACAGCATCTTGGAACGTTTATATCTTTGTTCACTTTACCTCAACAATAAATATGAGCATTTTCTCCAGCTTTCTGAAGGGAGGAATCCATTTCCCAGGGGATTTCTCCCATCTGCACATGCCCCTATCAAACCTGGTTAAGTTTCTGAATGCACCAAATACAAGCTGCTCCGAACCAGGCCTGGACCTGGGATCTGTCTTACTGCTGCTTTTTATTTCAAAGAGCAGGGAAATGAAGTCTGGAAAGAAAGATAAACAAGAATATCTGATTCACAACTTCTTCACAGATTATGCAGTTCTCTTCTTTTTCTTTCCTGTACCATCCCAGGAACCACACTGCTTTCATAAGCACTTGCTTATGTCCCACCAGCACTCACGTCCTATTAGATAGAGATCAAGTTTGATCTTTGGGACTGATAAGGAATGATAACTACTAGCAAAGGTGGAGAAGAAGCCTCCTTCAAATCACAATCTGAGCCACTGCCTCTTAGGAGTGTTTAGAAAACTGTACTATCCTACTGCAGTTTCCTGATCTCTACTAATCAAGATTTTTCATGGCAACATTTGCTGTGGGACAGAAACATGGGAGAAGACAGTGGTGCAACTGGTAAATGACTTGAGTTTTAGAGGAAGAGCCAAGGAAGAGAGAGCTGGACTGATGCTCTCAGTGGAAATGAACGATAGCAAAGAGTACAGTTTGGAAATTAGGGAAGTGTTCCCACAGGTGAGATCCCAGGGCTGAAGAACAACCTTGTCATGAAGGGAATAGCAGGACAAGCCCTCAGGTCTTTCACAGCAGGTGAGCACTTCAGACCCTAGAAGGACTTGTACCCAGTGGAAAATGGGAAAAGAAATAGGCACTGCCGCATTACTTTTGCAGGCTTCCCTTGCACACCTGCATTACCAGGAAACTCCAAACTGCAGACCATAAGCAGTGGCAGTGGCAAAATTATTTGACGTGACTTCTGGTACCTGCCTATGCAAAAATGACATCTATTGAGTGGCTGCCAGCCTAGGAAAAATGCAGCTAAATCCTACTACATGCAGTGGGCACAACCACTGCTACCTGTTATTGAGATGCCTCCCAGAGTGCAAATTTAATGAAAGCTGATGCCTCTGAAAGCCTTTGGATATAGATGCAGAGCAAGTTATACTAGACAAAAGGTTTCTCAGGTTAAGGGGTGATCTTCAGAGTGTGACAGCACAAAGCCTTCCCACGGACCTACTTCTACCACACAGTCAAGTGAGATAGTTTATTTGAAAATGGGATAAATGACTCCACATGCAACATGGGGAAAGCATGTATGCATTGGGCCATTGCATCAGAGCTGGTGATGCTCTCCTCAGGATCCAGCCATAGCTATTTTGGGGTTAACTTCTCTGTGTGCTGGTACTTACACATACCAGGGGTGGGATAGTTCAGTATGGGTGATTAGAAATATATGGAAAAAGTACAGAAATCGAGAAAAAAAAATAGTGTCCTTACAAACCATGCAGTCATCTCTGGAGAGGGAGGGCCAGGGAGTTATATGGGGACAACACTGAGTGAAACCACTGTTGTCTTGGAAACTCAAAGGGAAAAATTAGCATACAGAAGGAGTTTAGAGTGTTTTGCAGAGACACTCTACATACACACACACACACACACACACACACACACATGATAGATAGATAGTCAGTCACACTCCTCTGCTTCTTTGCTGATGAATTTCTTGCCCAAAGCCAGTCAGTATAAGAATTTCTTGTCTGATTTGAAAAGTAAGAATAGGAATGAACCCCTGCACCATTTCTTCAGTATAATGAAAACTGATCTTGTGTTAGCAATTCAAAGATACAGCTGTTACATATATGGATGAATTAAAGAGCATATAAGGATGAATTAATGGATCAGCTTTCTGATCCACCCCAAAGAAGAAAAGGAAGTGGACCTGTCTTGGATTATGAAGAAGAAGAGCTGTGAACATAGCTTAAAAGCTCCCTCACGTATCTCACTGAAATCTGAAAGAGCCAAGACCACTCACATCCCTCAAGTAGCTGCGATCACAGGAACTTGAGGCATTAGTGATGGAGAAGGCTTGCAACCATAGCTATTCCTACAGAGTACTTCCTGCCCAGTAAAGCAATTCTCCATGTGCAGGAGGTGGAATGGCAGGAGGGATGTGCAGAAGACTCTGGTATCCTCTGGCACACATTGGGAGCAGAGTCCTTGCTAGCAGGGATGAGCTCGTTGCCTGCTGAGGCTGGGGGTGGTGACAGCATGTGTGTGTGTGTGTGTGTGTGTGTGTCTACCTGAGCATGCATGGAGTGTGAGACACCACTCCACTTCCGTGGCTGAAGGCAGCTCCAGCTCAGACACCTCCTGTTCTCCTCTTGCTCAGATGAAATGAGGTGCTATCAAGAAGAAGCAGTGGAGCATTTGGTCCCTTAGCTCAGATGAGGCTCTAAACCAGCCTGCCAGAGACAGGCATTGGCAGTGAAAGGAGGAAGAGACTCTGTCCAAGGGAGAAGACTGCTGTCTTTGCTGGTTCTGTAGCTTAATGAACAGGTAGAAAAAACCATGCTGGACTTGCCCTTCTGAGGCAAAATTTGTTTCCCTTTACAGAATCTCAGGGAAATAAATTTTGTGATTTCACTCTTGCTGTGTTGTGCATTGGTTTCGGAAGGCAGCCAGCAGCACAGATCCAGGCTCTGGCATACACAAACACTCTGGCACGGGCAATGAACTCCTTTAATATAGATTTATTTTACTCCTTTCCATGCCACCTCTCTTTGCCCATGGTGATACAGTACCACAGTTCCCATAACATCTAGATCCTTTAATCCATAGCCTGAAATTACTAGACCTGTTATCATTGGCCTGGAGTTTGCTCCCCCATCCTTGATGTGCCCACCACTTCCAATACCAGCAAGAAGCTGTGGTTTTAAGACTGAATTAAGTATTTTGGTATCCTGCACTGCCCTCTGTGTGGGCCTGTATCTGCCTTGGTCTATACCACCCTTGGTCTGTTAGGTCTGTGACTGTCCACTGCAGCTCCAGAGCTTGGTGTGCCATTTAGCTGGAATCCCCTGGCTGAGGCCACAGAACCCTCTTGTTGTCTTTTTTAGAGACACAGATTTTCTCAAACTGCAGACCTTATGAAAGGTCTTGGCTTGCTGGTTGAAACAGCTCCCAGCATTATGTCTCCTTTTACTCTCCAAGCTTCCGATTGTGGTTTGTTTCCCTGAGGGGCCTGGCCGTGGGAGATGACAGACACAGACAGCATGAGACCAGGTAGTGATATGCAGTCCACTTGGAGTCTAACCTACCCTTAGAAAGTAATGTGATGGACATGATAGGATTGCTTGTAAGGAGACCATACACTGGTGTCATGAGAACTACAGTCCTTGTGGCTAAGACTCGCACCAGGCCATGTGAACGGAGGCTGTCCTGCTTTTATTTCAGAACAGCAGCATCCAGCTACCCCTAAACCACTGCTGATATCTCTCTGACACTTTCCTTATCTTGGGAGAAAGGCACTGATGAAAGCCATGTTAAAGCAGCCTATCATCAAACAGAACTATCTTGCCACTGTAAGCCAAAGCCACTGACTTACTTGTGCTGGTGGATGAAGGTGCATCAGTTGCATTGCATGACCTCAGCAAGGAGTGTCTCTAGCAGCACTTGGGGCATGGTTCACCCCTTCCAGGAAAGGGTCCCTAAATACATGTTCTGTGCCTCACCTGGGGTGGTGCTGCCCTAAGGCATGCCATCAGTTGAGTAGCAGGGCTGACTCCCCAAACCACTGTTCCTTCACTCCAGCTGCTGCTTCTTGAACAGCTTAAGGACCAGCCCTTCAATGCTCTCCACAATGTCAGGTGTGTGTAAATTAAGGAACAAATTTCAGAGTTTACCTAGCAGCCCACTTGGCCATGCTCCCTCCCAGTGTAAAATTTGGGTAGAGACATTGGACCCATGGTACTAAGTCAGCTTATGCTGTCAAGTGCTTGGCCTGTGCCCTCTGCCTGATCCAAGTTAGCAAGCAGATCTTGCAATCTCTACCCTGGGAGGAGGGAGCCGCAGGGCAAGGGCAGAGGAAAAACCCCAAGAAAAACCCAAAAGAAAGCAGAGCTGGGGGCTGACACATGATTTCTGCTGTGTGATGGGTTTACTGAGTTTTCTACAATGCACTTATCGTAAGGTGAGTCAAAGTATTAATTCATACCCTGTGCTTTGCCATGGATGGCAAAGTGATCGGCCCAGGCACTCTTGTGTAAAACTGTGTTTATCTGAGGACAGTTTCCTATGTGGCCTCCCTTCTGGGTGCACTAGGGGAAGGAGGGGCTCTCGCTTCAACTACACTAAATCCCAGCTCATTCTCACAGAGCATCCCTGGGGACTGCAGCTGGTCAGGGTTCCTGGAAACATTCTTTGCATCCCTCTTTGCATGTGATGGCTTGAGCCTGTGTTCCAGATGTGACCTTTGTGTAAGGGACAAAAGAAGGTCTCCTTTTTGTAAATCTAATGGCATCCCTTATCCAGCCCGCATATTTCCAGAGTTCAGAGACAGATCTTTGTGCACCAAGAAACAAAGAGCTATGCTTTCTTCCTGTATATTCTTTTTTCTATTTTGTACCTTTTTATCCCCGACTATTTTATATCAAGGGCTATTCATCATAAAGACTATAAAATGAATCCTCACAGGAGACAGAGAAATGTCTTGGCATCAACAGTTTAGTAATGGGTTAGACAGCTTTTTTATGTGGAGTTTGCCAATATGAATCCAGCCCCCACACCAGCAGGGACTGCAAATTTCTATCACGTGCTGACTGGCTGTCAGCCGATAGGAAATGAACTTCGTCCCAGTCCAGTTCCTACTCGATCAGTGCACGTCAGAAATACCATCACTGCTGGAAACTGTCTCCCTCTTTCACTGGCAAGCCTGGCAGAGAGGCTAGAAAGTGAAAGCGAGCCTCTCATCTCTGGGGATAATATTGGAGACACATTAGCATCAGAATCTGTAAGGAAAAAGCTTATTCAAGCATTGCTAATACTCAACCTGCTCTGTGTTGAGGTTTCTTGCTGTTAATATGAAACTTTTCACCAGCCTTGCATTAAAGGGATTCTCAGGAAGAAATAAAAAAAAAATTGCAGGTGGTGCCTTGGCTGTAAAGGCACTAAATGAGTAATCTAGTCAGAGTTTTAACAGGTGAATGTGCCTTCACACAAGAGCTTGAAGATGTCCCAAATGCAACAGTTTTGCATTCTGAAGCTGTGCCAGGGAGAGGCAGAACTGCTCAGATGTCACAGACAGGCCTGCTTGGGAATTCTCCAGCTGCATTGATTTTATTGAAAAAACCCACCAGCTTGCTAAAATCCAAATCTTCTCCGCAGTTAAAATTCAGTTGGGAGGGTTTTCTTCCAGATTAATGATTGAATTCCTACCAAATATGATTTTCTGTCTTGCCCTGAATGAAGACCATCAGCCAAATGCCTTCTGGTGCTAGACACACCTTCACAGCAAAGAAATGCACCCAGGGAGCTGCAGTGGAAAGGGAGAAAAAAGAGCCAGATGACAGTGTTGACACCATGCCACCCTACTGGTACAACGAGGGTTTGCTTCTCTTCACACCTGCACCATCGCAACAGCCCTCACACACCCATCTTTCATCCACCTTTTCTCACCTCATCCCAGAGTGCAGGAGCAGGTATGGAAGAGACATCCAAAGTTTCCACATTGTTTGAACTTCTGGGTTGGGAACTCTTCAAAACAAGAGAGAACAAAGCGTGTCTCTGTGGAAGCACGGAGCACGTGTGCCAGTGTGTGCCTGCCTGTACAAAAGTGCGTGTGCACCATCTGCCACTGGGATTCTGCTCTCAACACTACGAGCACAGGATGCTCTCACCTGTGGTTTTGGTACATGCTCAGGGCTCTTTTCTTCTCAAAAGAATTCCTTATTGGATTCATTGCTTTGACGACTGGAAATGGCAGGAAAGGTGATGGCTGGATTCATTTGTCACTTGAGATTGCATTTACGGCGCATAATGCTTCAGAGGCCTGGTAAGCATCACCATGCCAGTCCTGTGGCTGAGGGAGCCGGGACACAAGGTCCTGTCTGCAGCCATCAGAGATGGTAGCAGAACCAAGACCAGGATTCAGACTCTGTACCTTGCTCCCTATGCTGACTGCTCAAATGCTGCTTACTCACTGTGCTTACAGCCACGATCCTGCTTTCATTGCTGCTTTCACATTCTTGTTGATCTGAGCTCTCCCTTTAGCTATGCCTTTCAAGTCTTAGAAGCGGTAATGAATATGTATCAACATTTCAAAGCCATAGACCCTGTGGTGGAGAAACAGAAAGGGGACGGGAGAGACAGACACACATACAGTCTAATTCATTTTTAAATGTCTGTAATTCATCCAAGAGCATTATCAATAATTACTAGAAGAAAGCAGCAACTCACATCACGAAAAATCAGTGCTTTGACAAAAAGTTGGCAGCAGGCCTTACAGATATCTTGCACATGCAAAACCTTTCTGGAGCATGATAATCAGCTGGGGGGCGGTGTGGGGGGAGACCTTTCTGTCTGTTCACAGCTCCGGTGGCCTCACCAGGGAACCCTGCTGTTCTGTCATTCCTGTGCCTGCATCAGGCACGCTGAAGCTCCTGCAGACAAACTCAGTGGGTGCATGCTAGATCTCATCCCTGCAGGAGGTGTGGGTTTTCGGAGGAGGTTTATGGGAGCTGGATGGGAGCTGGATGCATTGTAATCTTAAGCATCCCTAGAAATATCGAGCCTGGATGCTCACTGAATATCCTCTCAGGGTCTCACCGCTGCCTCCCCTCAGCTGCGGCCATCGCTGTCCTGTGCTCATGGCAGGGGAATGGGCATCTCCAGTTATCTCTTTACACCACCTTCAAACTCCTTCCTCTTAAAGCTCTGACTGGACATAGGTGGTGGCCTGGGACATAGGAGTGGGAGCAGATCCTGAACTGCTTCCACTTTGGAGCACCCAGCAGCTATCTCTCACCCACAGACCAGAACTCCCACCATAAACAAAACTGAAGCAAGACAGATGGGAGAAAGAGAGAGGGGCACTCAGAGAAGGGAGGCTGTTTGTGTTAAAACTTGGATATCTTTTTCGCCTGAACCCAGTCCTGGCTGCTCATTTTCTGGACATGAAGCTACATGGGCTGTGGCATTTAGATCCATTCCCAGCCATCCCATTTTCTGGGCCGCCAAGACCTGCTTCAAATGTATGGCCCTGGCAGGGCTGGGGATGAGATATGGGGATGCTTTGCCATCTTTCAGACCTTTATGTTAGTTTGTGGAGTATGAGTGATCCTCCTCCTCCTTTTTGCCCACCATAATACAACCCATGTGATGCACCCCTGACTGTGGGACAGGCACAGCTGGCAGCTGTGACCTTTGCTGCTGCCACATGCTGCCAGTCATGCTGCTTTCTTGACTGCTTCTCCCTGGGTTTACCAGCACCATGGGAGCAGAGACTCTGGCACAAGTAGCATGGAGCATCCCTGCTGTCATGTCAGACCTCAGGCAGAAACACAGCTGGGACCACAACATCCTAAATCCAATGGTTAGATCTGCTGGGGCTCATCAGTCTGACACTTGAGCCTCCTCCACAGCTAAAGCTGACCAAAATCTCATTGCAGCAGAGAGAGTCGCAGAATTTGGGTCACGCCGGTACAGTCCTCTGTGCTGGGCTACAAGTGAGGAACATTTGGCACTTTCAGGTAATACAAGAGCAGCTGCTGCCTCTGTGGTGTGTGTCTCATGAAACTGCCAAACACCTGTACTCTCCAGTTGGCATCTCGTTAATTAACAGATAAAATTCAAGAGATTAGCTTCCTGCACAAAGACCTATATGCTTTAAATCCTGCAGGTGCACCTGGCACTTTAACAGACACAGAGAAGGCTTGGAACCACCTGTCCCAGTGGCCTGAGAGGGCAAGGACAGCCCATGGTCCCTAGATCGACAAACAACCTTCAAAGGATGCCTAGAGAAGCTGGAGTTCTTTTATTTTTGCCAAATGCTGCTGTTGAAATCTGTATTTGAACCCTGCCAGTGTTAGAAGATGGACTTCTTATACACTTGGCACAATTTCTTATCTTTATATGCACCACACTGGCTTGATAAACACATTTTATTTAATCTCATAAATCAGATGTTTATAGTGGCCCTTGCTGTTTCCCATGTAATGTCTGCTGCTCTGTGTTATAAATGGGCCATGTTGCACTGGCCTGTAACTCAGGAGGCCACACACCATAAAGACACTCAAAGCAGGAGCATTTCCTCAATGACAAATGCCCATGTTTCCTATGGAGAACAGAACTGGGGCATTTTCTGGGTCTTTTAGGGTTTGGGGCTTTTTACTCCTTTAAATCAGGTCTAGTTTAGCATTTCAGCACTTTATCAGCTCATGCCACAGCCTGACGCTGGTTGTTGAGAGCACCTAGTCTTGTGATGTCCTCGCCATGCTGGCTAACAGGAGGTGACAACATCTGTGGGGCAAGCCTGGCTCCCAGGACAGGGCCCTGAAAGTGCCCAGTGCTTTGCAGATGTGCAGCTGCTTGGACAGACTGGACGGGAAGCTCTACCCTGATGCGCTGGACAGGAAATTGGAAATTGAGTGGTTTTATTCCATCCCGCCCTGAAATTGTGGCACCAATGCCACACTAAAGGCAGTGAAATGCTGCGTGGAAATTGGTTAGATTTAGCACTCTCTAACTTTGTTATTGGAGCACAGCAAGAAAGCCAGGCCAGAGCTGTGCTTTGTGAGTAATGATCTGAGCTATAGATTAGCTAGAAAATGAATCCCCAACTGGTATACAATGATACTGTCACTCCTGAATTCATTCCACACAGCAGCATATGTAAAGCCAGAATACTGACTGCATAATCAGTGGGTGGCGTTGCTATTTTTTCTCTTAAGCATATGATGGACAAACAGCTTCTCCACTGTACATTTTAACCACTTCCATCATTTCTATTCATCTGTCCAGCATAAATTATATAGGAAAAAATGTGTAGGTGATGAAATTGCCCTCCATTTTTATCTGGGTTTTTTTTAACTGACAAAGGAGAGACAACAGACGAGGTGTGTGTTGAGAGGTGGGTGGAAATCACAAATAACTTGTGTCTTCAGAAACAAACCCTAAAAGCCAGCTTGACTGTTTGCGGGGTAGGGCTAGGGACAGTCTGTGTGATAAAGGTGTTGGCATTCTTGCCTTCTTAAAGCTTTCTATCTAGCCCTGCGATCTCTCAGCTATTTTTTATGGGTTTCTTAGAACAAAAACAAACTCAGATCCCATTTCACAGGGATTAGAGTTTCCATGGAGAGCTGTAGCCCTCGGCGCCTGTGGTAGGTTGTGGCGTGGCTGTAATGACAGTCCCAGCCCGGTCCCACCAGCCCAGAGACATTAAGCGTACGCACGAACGTGCACGTGGAGAAACGCATGCACTTCGTCTTTAATGGGGTTTTAATTTTGTGCATGTGGGAAGAGCCAGATAACAACCCTGGAAGCAGAAGCTGATTGCTCACAGATCTGGAATGGGATTTGGGTGGCACCAACAAGGCGCTTGTGACGTCCCAGTCTCGAGAAAATGACCTATGTGGACCAACAGCACCAGTGGTTTTTCTGATGTGGAGGTTGACCACTGAAACTAGAAAACCACCCTCTTCAAACTTCCTGGTGTTTCTTGCCTTTCTGTGTCCTACTCTCCAAGGCTTCTGGCCAAAATCAGCCTGGAGCTGAAGGGTCAGCATCTAAATGAAATTATGAGGCTTTTAGAGAGCCCAACTGCCTGGGCAAGGGCGCGGTTCAAAGAAGGAGTGGAACAAACTGGGCAGAGATCAAGGGATGGGGACCTCGCATGGAGCTGGGAGCTGGCAGAGGAGAGAGGGGAAAGGGGAGGCTGAGGTAAGGCCATCAGGAAGGAGGTGAGGGTGGAAGCTCAGGGATGGCACATGAGGGGTTCATGCAGGAGCTGGGCATTGCGTCTTAGGCATCAGAAGGGTGCCACAGGAGGGGATCTGCTCCTCACTCTTCTCTAACCCTGGTTCATCACACACACAAATCAGGAGGAGCAAAGGGTTCAGACAAAACCACCGCCAAATATCAGTCAAATATCAGCCAGGCAGCCCTCGCTAGGCTTTGCAGCACACACCTGCTAAAATACCATGTTTGATTATGTGCCTACCTATGATTTTATGCACAAGGTGGGCTCTGCCTTGCAGCCCCCAGGCGCACCTTGCTGCCTGTGCTCTGAAAGGCGTGCAAGCTTCACCGGTGGCGAGCACCCAGGGCTGTCAGCAGCTGGATTCTGCTGCGGCACCAGCGGTCCCTGCTCACACGAGAAAAGCACTCGAGTGAGAGGAAGGCTTCCCTGCATTATTGTGCCAGCCCTATTGCTCTAGCCTGTTTCAAGGCTAAGAAAAATACCCCAAGTCTGGAAATTGATTTCTGTTTTTATTAAGTCACGCTGGCTGCACTCCTTGGAGGGAGGGAGCCTGTGTGAGCAGCTGGGGGATCAAGAGCTCTGCTGGGCTGGGGCAGCAAGGAGTGGGTGTTAAAGGGAAAGGGTTGCAGCCTTCTGCATATCAAGGCAGGGTGTCCAAAACCAGAACATGGAAATATGCTTGGGGAGGGAAGAAAACCATGAATTTACCCAGTCTAAGCTGAAATGGAAGTCCGTGAGACCAAGTGACTGAACCCATAAATAACTTACTAGTGACCAAAATAGATGGTCTGGGTTATGCTATGCCATGCTATGCTACTCATTCCTTCTTTTCTCAGCATAGGACTTTCACAGCTGCCCCATTGCTTAATTTATTAATTTTAGAAGATGAACTTGCTAATGGCATAACACCTGTAGTCGACAGCCCTGCTGTGTTTGCTCTCTGCACACAGGCATACCTAGCTCCTGGTAGGAGGCAGTGAGGACTGGCAGAAGGCACTAAAGCCAACCTGAGGTTTATTCCAGTGAGTATCAGGGACCATTATTTGCAGCACTATAGTATGTAATTCTTTCAGTGTAGATAGGTATACATGCTTGGTGGTCGGAGCAGCAGGAAAACCAAGACTTGATCTGTTTCCGTTGAAAGCGAATGGGATCTTAGTCATTGACTTCAGGCAGAGCAGGACTGGGACCCAAGAACAGAGTCAGGTTGCCAGTTTGTTGCTTGCCTACTGATCTCACGCCAATATTGTCTGCGTTGGTGCAGGAGAGCGCAAATGCCTGGTCATGGGCAGGGGGGGAATAATTAGCAGCGCTTATTAAAAGTGATGGTGATTATTCATTACAGCTGCTGTAGGCCACCCTGCTTCGACAGCATGGGCTCTAGTGTCAGAGGCAGGGGGAGGGGGAAGGAGAAGCAAATGGGGGCCTCCTTCACTCTGGTGTTGCAGTGGCCGTCTCTTTTCCAGAAGACGGATGTTGTGCTCTAAGTACCTCTCCAGAGAGCTAATGGCCGACATGGCATTATTACCAGCCTGCGATGAGCTCTATCTTTTTTTTTTATGATAGTAATTTGTTACACTGGTTTGCCACATGCCCGCTGCTTCCCTGTTAATCCAATAATCTATATGAGAAAAGCAATTTGACATTCCTCCTTCCCATCTGCCACCCATCACCCAATCTATATCTTAACTATCAGTGATTTATTAATGGTGTCTGCATTAAGTACATCTCCGCTTCATTGGCGCCCTCGATTCCCTCTCTCCTAGAGACACTCTCTGGATACATGTAGAGAGCAGAGTCAGCACAAAGACGAAAAGCAACAGTAAAAGCAACCAAGTCGGGGGATTATAGGTGCTTTGGTCAAATACTCCGTGGGTACTACAGCCTGAAGCCCACTCAGCTGACACTCAAGTGCATACTCAGCTCCTGTGCTCCTTGCAAAACATAATGCTCTAGACGATGCAGGGCTTTATCAACTTTATGCCTGTAGTCCTTTTGCCAGCATCAGTTTGCACCCAGTGTGGGTCAGTGTTCAGAGGCTCTTAGAAGGGGCTTTTGATGGGGCTTAATCCAGGGTTTGCTGGGCAATGCTTCAAGGGAAAACAACCATATTGATGATCTGTGGAAATAATGAAGTACAGTATCCAGTATCCTGGATTTCTTGAAGTCTGGAAAGAGAGGTTCTGTTAGCCTTTCTGTCAGTGGCAGAATGAACAGCACAGCCTTTATGTGATCACCTATTTTCATGACTCTTGTAAGAATACTGTACCTTCAATAGCTTCAGCAAAGCTGGTTTGAAATCAGCCAACGAGCTCAAAAGCTTTTGGAGGTGAAGGGCATCCAAGAAGCTCACATACATACACACACACAGACACACACACTCCTGTGTGCTTACAAAGGCCTTGTTTCCTTAGAAACCAAGCTAAAAATCTACTGGCAGTATTTCAGCCTGCTTGCCAGTATCAGGAAAGAGCTCAGGGACTACTTGAGTCCTGCAAAATGAAATTCTCTTTTCCTTTGGAAGGAATTCTCTGCTTGAAAGTAGATTTGGGAAGCACTGCTCCTCGCACAGCTCAAAGCTCGCACTGCTCCACCCACATGGGTGGCAGGACAGGCATTCCTGGTCATTCACCTTTCATTCTCAAAACTCAGGCAGTGTCCTTGCACGTGCTGGCCAGGCACTGCAAACAGGTTTCACTGATTCAATTACTCCCTACACAGCCATTGCACACAGCTCTAGCAGCACAGCTCAGCATCCTGCTGCATTTCCGTGTATGCTGAAACACTGCTTAATGACTTTTAGTTTAACTCACACGGGGAAAGCAAAAAAAGAACATTTGACTTGACACTAAAATTCATTGCACACATCTTTCCTGCCACACTCCTGGAGATCTAAGGATGCAGAGTGCAGAAACCAGATCTTGTGGGTTACATAATTGAACATGGCCAGATTTGGCCATGATAAAGTCTCTGTTATACAGAAAGTTAATACTGCAGGGTGGATGCAACACCTTTAGAAAGCATGGGGTGTGGACAGCATGGCAGATGATACTTTTATTTCATTTTCACCACAGCTCTTTTTAAAGGACCTTCATTTATTTAGAATAGCCTAACAGAACCTTTCCTGTAATTACTGCTGTTTTTAAGATCCAGAAAGAAGTCATTAAAGAACAATGTGTGGTGAGAAAAGCCAGAATCCCAGGAAACAGGGATGGTGTGGAAATGAAATGGTTACAAGCAAAACTGAAATGGATTTCACTGCTTTTTGAAGTCCAATGAAAAGAATGGTCACACAGCACGCACCTCTGTAGATGTGCAGGGGCAGAGGATGATCTGTGCCAGGGGCAGTGGAACGCACTGCTGGTGCTGCTAAATTGCCTTCTGAGATAACTGGCACTGCCTGGACAGCTCCCATCCAGCTTTTTTTCCTGGTACAGGAAAGGTAACTGGGGAAAATTTGGATTCATTGGAGTCTGTGGTGACTGACTTGGTGGTCTCACAAAGTGGTTCTCACGTAGCCTTGCAGTCTTGCTACATTGAGCACTGTTTATTTTCCTTCCGAATTTCTGCCTCTTGGTGCTGGTGAGCTGTGGTTGAGATGCTGCTCTTCCCAGTGCTTGGCTCCCCAGCCATTTTCAGTGCCTCAGGATGCCAGTGTTAATATTGTTGAAGGCTCCCAAGGTGATTATTTTTTGCTGTTCCCTTTCCCTAAGGCTGAGATTTTCATTTGAGTTTTAGAATATCAGTTAACCCACATTTATCAAATGTCAGTATCATTTGGACTAATTACTCTTCTATGCACAATGAAAAATCTTGGGATAAACAGACTGGGAAGAATGTACGTATAGAGTCATTATTAGGAACTAAATGATCTGGTTTGGGTTTTCCTTCTTT
>VXBT01011123.1:0-19263 GCA_013400235.1 Oriolus oriolus
GCTCAAAAGGAGGCCACCACATGTGATGTGGCTCCTTTTCGTGCTCCATCTCTTTACTCTTCCATACTTGCTGGCCTGGAAAAGCCCTCTAATAGATTCATTGAATTAAACCACCAGACACCAACTTCAGCTGACTCCTGAATACAGGGAATCACGAATGCCATGAGGGGATTTCATGTTCTTCATCATCACTTCTGAAGATGAAGGTGAGTTGCCTATTTAGATGGATAACATTATAGGGTGACACATAGTATATAACCCCATGGTAGCCACCCTCTGACAATGTCACATTCATGAAGTCAAAGATTATGTTGCCTTTTGTGTTATCTTACTCTAGTCATAAGCATAGGAAGAAGAAGAAGAATGCCTGTTCTGCACATCACTCGCTATTAGGCTGTGTCTGGTTACATCACATCAGCTGACGTAAAATTAACCAATGCAAGCAGATAAAATGTGACACAAATGTCACGTTGAATCAGATTTTAACAGAGTTGGCAGCTTTTACACCACAGATGAAAAATACCAAGTTCAAACATCATACCTGTAGGTACTCAGGATAAAGCAATGTTAGTCACTAACTGCAAGCCACATTTTCATATTCTAATGGTGCATCTCTAACTTATAAAATGGCCATTTTTACTCACTGTTATGTTCCAATTCCTTTCCAAAAGTCATAAAAAAACATGATGAGGACTAACCAGGACAAAGCATGCGTCTGCAGGGAATTCATCTATGGAACAATGATAAAACTTAGAGCCTGTCTCAAAAAAACACATCAAAAAACTCAAAAATCAGTAACAACTTTTCCATTGATTCAAACAGGAAATGGATCAAGATGTCCATGCCTCAATAAATATTTTTATTGTACAACTAATTTCCCATTAGAAGGAAAAGTACAGGGGTTTTTTGTAGGCTGTCAGGAAAAAAGCAGAGCATGTATTATGTAACAGAGGAGACAGCTTACAAAGGGGAGGCAGCACTTGGGTGATGTATCACGTGATAATGCCATGTTTTCAATGTTTTCTTCATTTTCCACTCATACAGAAATTTTACACTGAGGAAAGAGCAAGGCTGATGTTTGCAACATGACTCATTTCCATGCCCCTCCAACCTACAGCTGGCAGAGATACATGGCATTGGGGCATCAGAGAGCCCACTAGGCCCTTGCCCCCTCCTTACCCAGCTTCTGGAGCAGAAAACAGCCCCAGGACCTGTCGTCTTTCGGTTGAAAGACGGGGCGACCTGGTCCCGAATCACAGCACGGCGGCTCAGCCTCTCCCGGACCACTCGGTCCATTGAACGCATGTACGCCAATGTGGTGGATGTTCGAATGGCGTTTATTATCTTATCTTACAGGGTTTTATAGAGAAGGGGGTTTCGCTACGTCAGAGGAGGGGTGGTGGGCTTGTTAGTGTAGGAAAGGAGTGGAAAGTTACTGGGGCTAGGGGGGCTTGCATGCCTGGGGTGATCGTTATCTCAGGGTGTGTGGGGGAAGAGTTCCCTGTCTCTTTCCGTCACATCGCGAGATCTTCCGCTCGCCTGTCCCTATCCTGCAACAAGGACCTTTGGAGTTCCTGTACCTGTGGCTTCAAAACCAGTCTTTCCAGGGCCACATCATGCAGGAGATACAGAGAATCCTGACAGTCGTCTGCAGGGATCCTCCTTAGCCACAGCTGCAGCTCATATAACTTACTTCTGGCAACCTGAGGGTGTTTATCGTGCAGCGCCTTGGTGGGATTCTGCCTTTACAGCAGATCATTGTCAGGAGACTGGAAATTCTTGTGTCACACTGGTAAGGTAATGCTCTGATAACACAGTTGGTTAATAACTTTTATAGCAAACAGAAGACAAGTCAAAACTACAGAACTGCAGCCTGACAAAGGAAAGGAAAGAGAAAATGGCCAGTATCGTCACTGCCTGCAGTCCCCACACATCACCTGCTCACCAGCACACCGCCTCCACACTGCAGCAATGAGGAGGGCATGAGCTGGCAGAGGGATTCTGCTCCCCAAAATACATCACCTAGATAGCTTTCTCACATGTTGATTTTCCTTCCCTCACCACATCATTTATACATCAGAAAAATTTCCCTTCCCTAGTCTGCATGTCTGATGGTGAAAGCAAAAGGACAGGTATCCCTGCAGGGACGGAGATGCTGAGCAGTGAGCTGGAAGTGTCTGTCAGGGGTAGCAGGAATTAAAAGGACACTGTTCAGATCACGTGGTATCAACTTTCACAATCTCCTTCTTGGCTTTGTATCTATCACATAACAATGCTTCAGAGTTGTGTTTAGCACCCTTTGCATACCAGATCTTGCTGTGCCCTGCTGCTCATTTTGCTATGAATCTTCCCTTTCTACTTGACGAGAGCAGAGGCTCATCTCTTGCTTCTTTTTCTAAAAGCTCTAATAGCTCCACTCCTCAGCCCAGTTCTGGGGCAAGAGAGAACATGCAGGGAGATGCTGGGGGCAGAGGTGCCAGTTGATAATTGTTGATTGTTGACTAAGATTTTCAGTATATTAGACAAGGTACCTGTGTTCTTTTCCAGGCTCCCCACAGTAGCTGCTGTCAAGGCCAGGTGGCACTGAACAGAGACCCCATTGTTGAGGCCAGAACTGCCCACTGAGAGTTTGTCTTTCATTTGGAAATTCTGATAAAGGGCACTTGAAGAAATCAGACATTTTCTCTGAAGTGAAAACATTTCCAGCTTATCCTCTTGATCCTTCAGATTGTTATTCATGGTGTGCACTACAGGAGTGCCTGCAGATGCACCCAAGTAAGCTATTAATTCAGTAACGAATCCGGTAGTTTACCAGTAGACTAAGACTCAAATTGCAAAACAATTCATCTTCAATGCTGTTCGTAAGTGAGAAACAGGTATCTCAAGGCTGGTAACCTTTTAGAAACACCACAGTGACAGATTCTGCCTGACAGGTTTGATATGAATTTTGTCCACTGCATAAATATTGATGGGTTTAATGCTCAGCATTGCAGACTTAATCTTCTTAGCAGGTACATTTCCAGATTTGGAGCTGTGCTGACTGCGGGGTCTCCCCTCCTTCCCCAGCATGGCAGCGACGAGCTCAAGGTGCTATTTAGAGTCATCAGCCCTTGAATGGAAAAAGTTAATTGACAAGTGTTCACGAATGTTGTGTACTTGACCATCTCAAAGGAATGGCTCAGTTTATATTCTCTCAGCCAAGTGGATTCAGGACCGCTAAGAGCCTCTGACACATTGAAGAAGGGATGGGGAAGGCACACGAGGGAACAAGGGCCTTGTGATAGAACTGCTCTCGTCGTGGTGGGGGAAAGAAGCCAGCCTGGCACTGCCACTGCACTTCCACATTCCCTGCAGGTCCCCAGGAAATCTCTGTGATTGGGGTGAGAAGGAGGCAAAGATAAACAGGATTTCAGTGTGAGTGTTCTCTGAGAAGGTCTGTGTCCGTGGGGGCTCAGAACCCATTTCCACCAGCCAGACGTGTAATTTATAACTCCCTTTCTTCAATGTCAAAGCTAACGACATAAAGGACATACAATATTGAGAAAGACCTTACTTTACTGGCACTATGAAATATTAAGGAAGCAAGATAGGAAAAGAATATTTTTTTTAAAAGTGCATAAGTTTGCTGGTTTTTGTCTTCTGCACAGCTCCCATTTGTTTATTCCTCAAATTTAGGTAACTTGGCTGCTGAAAGTTTATTCTCACTTTTAAAACAAAGAAAGTTTTAACATAATTGTTTAAACTAATGAGCTGCTCCGCAAATTTTCTGTTTTGAACCAGAGCCACTCTCAGTCGGCCCTGCCAAACCAAATTCTTTGACCCAATTTCTAAGAATAAATTTCCTCCTGAAAGCTGAAAACAGCCACACCAATCCACATTGTCCAGCCTGCTGAAACTGGGATTTTATAACGGAAATATGCAGAGCCCTCAGCGACAGTGATGCAAATTACTGGTTTGGTATTTTTTTGGCCAAGGCTATTCTGAGATTCTGAGGTCAGTACTTAACATGGTTTGATGACAAGGGAATTAACTGCACAAAGATCAGGTGACATTAGAATTAAAAAAAAAACTCACTGGGAAAAAACAGAAACATTCAATAATGTATGAAGCATAGATGTGCCATTGGTAAAGAGCAGGAATGATATTTTTTTACTTTTACACTGACAAATGGATACAAGGGGAAGGAAAGGATTTTGTGCTGTCTATTAAATAATATGCTTTAAAAAAATTATGGTCAAATCTCTATGATCAAACCTTTAAAGGTGTATTCTATAGAATGAAATATCTGGATGTCATATGTTAACTGCCAGTTACCTGCAACCATGCAGATCATTCCCCCTTGCCTCTCCTTTCTCTTTAGGCTGCACACCCACGTCAGGGAGTATATCTCACTGTCACCTCTTGCCTGCACCATAAATCAGAGGTAGTTTTGCTGCTGAGCTGCTGTGCTTAAATCAAGCCCTGTGTGTATTAATAAATATAAACTCCATAGCAGCTGGGTGCTGTCATCCTGATAGGGCTCTGAGGAGGCTGCCATCAGTAACCTCGCAAATTGCACCCTGGCACCCAGGATTTGTGTTTCTAGATTTCTGCTTGCTTCAGCTAATGTAGATTACGCCTCTTTAACCTCTCCTGGTGATATTATCACATACTGTTTTTCAGGGGGGGTCATGATAGAGGGAGAATACACAGTCAGCCTTTCTACAAGGGCCTAATCTTGCGAACTCCTCACTCAGTGAGACCCTGGGACACCAGTGCATAGCAAGGCCTGGCTGTACTAAGCCAGCAAGAACAGGAGCATCTCAGGGAAGAGCTGTTTGGTGCCACAAATCTCTCTAAGCAGAGTGGGAGGTGGCACCACCAGCCCAGGCTGTCAAAGAGCAGCAATCTCTGCTCTCCCAGCACAGCACTTGCTTTAGACACAGCAATAAATACAGTGCCCAAGTCTGGAAGGATGCCGGAGTAATGAGGAATTTGACACCTGGGAATTTGACCCAAGGAGAGAAGAATGGCAGCAGCACCTCAAATACTTGTTGCAGATTTCAGGTTTTCCTGAGAGCCATTTGCCTCTTTCTGAAGTTGTAAACACACAAAGCAAATTTTGTTAATGTGAACATCTCATGAACACGGATGAAGCACCCTCTGCAGCACATCTTCCCACCCACACGTGCATGCTGGCAGGAATGTGGCAGGATGAGGTGCATGCTGTGCTCCAGCTACTCTAAGAACTGCCAAGGAGCCCAGCACAGTCACCCAAAAATACCACCCAGAATAATTTACGGTATACTTGTGTTCTGCCTTGTTTCTTAGAGGTATTTTTTTTCTGCTGGAAGCATACCAATATATTTCATAAAACTGATGTATCTTAAGAGTAGAAATTTTGCCACTCCATCATTTCTGTTTGTTTCAGAGAGAGGATCTATCTCTGAATCAAGGCAAAACAGGGATTTTATCCCCTTCGATTCAGAAACTGAGATCTGTACATTTCAAAGAGAAATATTTAACCATATTCAGATGGGCTTAAAAGGTGCTAGAAGATCTTGTCTAGATTTAACATTATAAGCAAAAATAGTTAAAAGCTATTCCTTAATAAAGCCAACAAAGGAAGACAAATTTGAAGGAAAAATAGAACTATGATTCTATACAGACTGCAGCAAGGATATACTCAAAATTTGAAATAAAGAAAACACCCAGTTTATTTGCAGTCTTTCTTTTAAGGGAGAAAAATATTTTTGCCTCCAGCTGTAGAGAACAGAACTATTTCCAATCCATCAAAGAGAAAAACACAGTACAGGCCTCATCAGCTGTACCATCAATAGCAGCATCAGTGCTTCATGGAAGACACCAGCAGCAGTCCTGAGGACTTACATTTCCTTCAACCACCATTTACCAGTCGGAGAAAAGCTCTTCTGGGGCATGTGGGATTGGCATGATGCTACAGGTGAGGTACTGCAGGTGCAGCAGAAGGTCCTGTCAAATCAATATTTTGTTTTCATACAAAGTCTGAGGACATAGTCTGACCACTGCCATCTCCATGGCTTCTCCTTACTCTTTTGGAAAGAGCAGCATTGGTTTACAACTCTGTGTCATCTCAACCTTGGTAAATATAAATGTATTTGTGCAGAACAGGCCCATTAGCTAAACCTCTGATGCAGGGCACAGCTTAGGTGATCCACTGAATTTTGTCTGCAACCCCTCAAAAGCCTCTGGGAAGCCTCAGGAAACTTAAATAATGTAAGGGCACCAAGCACTGAACCCAGTCCCTTGATGTTTTGAGTTCAACCACTTCACCTTTAGCCTCATCACCCGGTGAAGAGGGAAGTGGTGTTGGAAAAGTTTGCCGTGCAGTGGGGTAAGAGCATGGAGAGGTAGGGGCAGGGTGCAGGGAAACGCTCCAATGCCTAAACACACTCCTCAGCAACATCCCTGTTGTTCTTCTGGCTCCTTAGGAGCATGGAGCCCTCCCAGGTCTGGGAGTGAAGCGAGACTTGTACAGAAACCCATGGGGAGCAAGAGCACTGTCAGGGCAAACCACACGAGAGAGCCAGGAGAGGGGAGGATTTGGGGCATCCAGGTGATCTGGGCTGTGGCTTTGCTTCTCTACCCTTGCTGGAGTAAAGATGCAGTAAAGATGGAGTAACTGCGAGTATCAGTGGAGAAGAAAACCATGGCAACAGAAGCTTAGTTCGTACGTTATTTTATTGCCATCGAGATATTTGTCAAGTGCCAGCTCCCTGGGAAAAATGCATTTTGCATCAGTACTACACAGAAATTAGCATCAGAAGAATTAATGCACTTTATAACTGTCAAAGAACACTGAGAAATGTGCATGAGACATGAATACAACTGTATTTATGTGTCTCTTCAACCTATAGCAAACACCAGCTAACTGGATAAATGTCACTGCAAGTTTGAATCATGATTTGGTGTCATTTTAAATTTAAGTGAAGCAAGGATTTTCTTTATTTAGCTAACATTCTAAGTGACATAATGAATAAAGGGCACAAGCTCCTTGTTTGTGTTGCAGATCTTTCAGCCTCTAACCTAGAAAAAGGTGAAGGCATTTCCGAAACAGGTCATAGGCTAATCTGACTGGTTTGTACCCAGAGGAGAAGAAGTGTGTAGCAGACATGGGACCTGTCAGACCCTTTAGGGCCTTGGGACTTAGGCCATTTCCCCCTCCTCACTTTTCCTCCTCCATCTAAGCAAGGAGACTCTGCAGCCTGCTGGCATTGCTGTGCTAGTGTCTCCCAGCTAGGAGAGCACTCATGGACCACATGCAGCCAGACCTCTGCTGTTTCACAAAGCAGCAGCACAGAAAACCTGTGGGTGGCTATAGGAGATCCGGGGGTTGTGTGCTGGGCTGAGTGCCTCCAAACCCACTCTAATACTCTGTTCCTTGGCTTATCTCCAAGGTTACCTCCTGCTACCCCACACTCCGAACTTCTCCACATGGCTTTGGTATCTCCCCTCCTTCCATATCACAGCCTGCAAATTTGAAGTGCTAGAGAACAAGCGACCAGCTTACCAGAGCAGCTCTGGGCTTTTCACCCTTATCTCAACAGAGCCTGCTTCTTGGTTTTGGCCTGCAGAAAAAGAGAAGTACCTTTTTTTCCCCAGCTCTAATTCATTAAATACACAACATACAGGCTACAATTAGGATGACTGCAGGTAGCGTCATTACAGTTCTATGAATTTTTTTGAAGGAATATCAATCTCTGCCTTTTTTTTTTTTAACATACTGCTTCACCGACAGACAGGACTGTCTACTGTCAGATATGCACTGCAGAACTAAGTCTGGGTTTGCTTTCAGGTCCTACAGAGACTTTAGGAAACTTGGGTTGTGATGGGCTTGTTTTTCTGTCTGAAGGAACTGCTCATTCCTATGTTTGTAGACCTGGCCCCAGACTTCCCCCTCCAAATGATTAAACACTGGTTTTCTACACTGAAGACAGTATAGCTGATATTCATTCTGCATTTTAGCCTGCAAGCTGGTAACAAACTGACCACTTTATTCAGCCTCATGATTTTAACAGGGAACATTATTTAATACCGCATGCAAATTGGCATCTTAACTATGAGAAAAATAGCGACTGATTCATTATTCAGCTGATGGGAGGAATTACCTTGATCACTGTGTGATTCATCTTGATTCATCCCATCAACCTGGAATCACGAAGGAATAATTTAAAACTAACTCAATATATTGTAAGCTCTGAGCGGGAAAGCATGTGCTTAGTACATATTGCTGATGGACAAAAGCAAAGTGTGGAGCTATCTCGTTGCAGAGGAGCAATACTGCAAAGATGGAGGCATAGTTACAGAAATAGATGATTTTCCCTCACCCATGGTTCACTGTGGAAAGCTGACTCTCAGAGGACGAGGTAGAAAAAGAAACAAGTTAGAGAAAATGCATTGAAAAATTATTGCAGGCAAAGCAAGATCTGAGCAGAAAGAGTGACAAAAATTGAACTGCAACATATACTGATGAGACAAACATGACAGGACATGGTAGAGCATCCTAAAACAGTGCAAAGCCTGGTGCGTGCCTGCTTTCACATGAGACAAGCAGAGGACAGGTGACAAAACGGGAAAGCACACAAACTGGAAGAAAATATGGGGGCAAAGGAGTTAGGAAAGCAGCATCACAAAGCAGATACTCCAGGATTCAGTAATGCTGAAAGACAGGAATAATGAGAAACACAGCCAAGAAAATAACTCAAAGACCAGAAGGATTCAGGTTCCCTGATGGGGTGGGGTAGTAGTGGTGACCTTGTAGACAAATTGTAGAGTGTTTATCTGCCACCAAACACCGTTTCTTTCAGGATCCTGCTATGGCCTAGACAAAGGGCTGCATGAGACAATAAGACAGTGGATATTGTTCCCATGGCACAACTTTAGCATGTCCAGAAACAGGGGGGTTTCTAACACTGACCTGGCACAGACTAGAAAGCCCTGCTGTGGTGTCAGAGGAACACAGGCAGGGCAGCCCTGCAGATCAGGACCAGGTAATGGATTCATCAAGTGAACACTGAAACACAATAATTGCCATCTGGGCTGCATTATTGCAGTATGAGGGTTTTAATGGAGAGTTAAGAGCAGTGCTGACCTTTAAATACCCTATGTATTTTAAGGCTGTGCTAGAAAATTTTACACCAATTATTTATTAGCATTATAAGTAAATGAGTTATTATCATTCATTAATTCTGTAACAGTCAATTTGTTTCTCTGCCCAGAGCCTTGAAGTGCCTATTTCACAGTTTCTTGGAGATGTAACCATAGGAACTAAGTGGCTGCCAACATAAACCCTCACAATTAATGACAATAAGCTTTCACCCTATTGAGTGATAGTGAAATGTATACGGAGCTGATGAAATGCACCTCAAGGGCCATGGGACCCTGAAGGCAGGGGCACACTGACTGGCTGTGCAACACTCACGTGCTGCCTGAGTGAGTGCATTAGCTCAGCTGCGCATTTCTGAAACTCTCACAGACAGAAGCATGCTGTGAAATGGAAGACCAAGAAGGCAGATTTTCTGCCCTGGAAAGCAGAGATCCCTCTGAGCTGTAATAGAGAGCAAAGACAGTGCCCTTGACCCACTCCCTGAGCATCGCAGAGAAATGGGAAATGGCAACAGAGAAGGGACACAATTCCCCAGGGACACCAGGAAAGTTGCAGCACTGGAGGGCCATGCTCAAGCAATTTGGAGCAGCCCCCAGAGCTCCCTCCCTGCAGTGGAGCACCCACCTTGGATGAGGTGTTCAGCTGTAGATGCCTCCTGCACTTACATATCTTCTGTGGAGATTCTTCCTGTCCCTTTCACACTGGAATGAATATTTTGCCTCTGTTCCCCTCTGAAGAGGTGGGTTTGTTTTTTTCCCCAAGAATTTATTGCTGGAGGATAGACAGCTCCACTGCAGATGATCATCCTTATGTGGGTGTCTGATTTCCAAGGAATAACATGGCTTTCCCTAGGAAAGGTTCACAAATACTCCATCTCTTCAGGTGATAATTTTATATGCTTAAATACCAGGCCATGGATGAATGCTTTTGCCCTTGCTTGCCTGTGACCAGGAAGGCCCAAGACCTTCTTGCAGGGGAAAATGTTCAGTAACACCTGAAAGCAAACTGCTTTCTCGCCAAGGAGGACATATTTATCAGGAGTTTTTGACATTTGCGGTAAGAGGCTCAGAGGACATTTTGAAAGACATCTTCATTTACTGCTTCAAGAGAAATATCCAGATGACTTTTCCCACAGCATGTTATTGTAGAAATTAGAATATGGAAATTAGAGGCATCCTTGCAAATAGTTTGGGGCTTCATGAGGTGGTTCTATCTTAAGAAGATACAAGACTTTCCCGTTTCTGAGATTCTTCCCAGGGTGATGCTGTGGAAGAAGATCACGAGTGTGTTCCAGCTTCAGAGAAGGGAACAGTTATTTGCCCACAAGGTAGTGGAGAACACAAGAGCAGGTCAGCCTGGGGCCTGACCAAAAGGGAACAGAGCCCTTATGCTGCCAGGGAGATGTTTAGGGAGAGGGTGCAGGGAAATGTAAGCAGCATGTGAGGGGCTACAGGTACATCTCCAATCTGGCAGCATACAGGGAGTGAGGGGCTGCCAGAGCCAATGGGATCAACCCTGCAAAGGAACAGAAGGGAGAGTAATTTAAATCTTTGTGAATGAAAACATCTGAAGAGGGGCACAGCAACAGCCTCCTTTTTTCCTTGGGGAGCGCTGCTACAGAAAAGTGAAGTGCTTCACGAGGGGTAGTATAGGCAGGGTACACTTCTGCACACACACATCCATTTCTATCTGAGCTCTTTGTATAAAAATCCTTGCATTAAGTGATGCCTTGCTGATTTTTGCCTTTTTTTCTTTATATATTCTCTGTATTCTTCACACATACATTTGTAGCTCTGTAGCCTATTATTGCATTTGTAGCTAGTTTTCCCAGTACTTTTCCCTTCCTTGATATGCAGAAAGACAAAACATATTCCAAAGCCCCTATCCTATCTTGGTTCTCCCTGGAAACCAAGACCGAAAAACAGCTCTTCAAGACACATTTTCATCAACAGGCTCAGTTTCCATCTGAGGGGGGAGGATTTAGAAGGGGGTTGAACTGGGGGGCAATTGCATCATCACTTGTGCTCCTAATTGGTGATTTTTGTCAATTATGCTAATTTACTAAACTTATAAAACTGTGTGCCCTCCCTTGGAGGGTGGGGTTTTGTGGACATTTTCCATATTTGCCCCTGGAGGCCTCCAATAAAGACCAGGCTTTATATTACCTCCTATACTAATATTATCTCAAAAGTGTGTGTTGTTTCATTTCTAGATTTCTGAAGGCATCATAAGAAGCCCCATTTTGCTTCTGCAGTGCAATAATCCTACCAATACAGAAGCACTTTTGAATATTTGATGTAATTAAGTAAACTGTACTGAACCCTTAAACAGGTTTTCAGTTATCTCAGACATCAGAAACACTCAGAATCCCCTGTGTTTAAATGTATCTGTCTTCAGCTTGGTACAAATACGCAGTTCCTGGCAGCTAACTGTCACACCAGATAATAACCTTCTGCTGCTAGATAAACCACTTGGAGGAAGATACATATTTGAATTTCTACTCCCTTGGCTTTAATGAGATGCCATCAGCTCAAGTTTGGCCCCATATTTAAATGTCATTAAGAGAAGTTCTATGCAATCATAACAACAATAAAAACAATGAAAATAATTTTTAGCATGAAATAGGCTTTTCTTGCAAACACACATTTCTTTGCAGTCTTCATGCAGCATTGTGTTGGCAGATAAGAAATCACACCCCGCAAGATGGGACTGAGAGATCTCAGAGGGTGACCCAGGATTTGGTCACCTCGGAGGGGGCAGGTGTGGCCCCCAGGCAGGGATGCAGCCTGTGACATGTGGCAGCCATGTCCCTGTCCAAAGCACTGCTGCCAGTGCAGGGCACAATGCTGTGCAGTTATATTTGACATTGACACAGTGCTGCGGCCACCAAGCCACATGGGCAGAAGGGGTTTGGAGACTGAGAGGTCCCATGTGTCCCATTTACAGAGGTTTGAGCTCCTTCATGCCCCAGCACACAGGTCACCATCCATTGCTCCCCAGCAGCAGCTTCTCCCCACAGCAGCAAAAGGCTCAGACCAGTCAGATTCGGTGTTTTCCCTCTCTTTCTCTGCTTCATATGCTGCTGAATTCCAGTGTGTCCAGTGCCACATCCCAATCTTGGCGAAAATCTTGGTGACCTCTGAGGACCTCAAGATCTCAAAAACTAATTTTCTCCTTCATATTCCAGCAGGAATAACTTGGAAAATAATCATTTGGCCATATATATATATATATATATGTATTTATATCCCATCATATTATATTCTAAACAACTACCTTGGGGTACAGGAAACCCCATTAAAATGCATGCAAACTGAGTTAACAAATGTCAGCCAGAGGTCCCAAATACAAACTGTGCTTCTCAGCCCGCAGGCTAGAAGTCTGAATAAACAGATGTTCTTTGCACTGTGCCCTGAAGGTTAAACTTAACCTTTGTTAGACAAACAAGGGGCACATATTCTTTTCTAAATAAGAAAGGTTGATGGCATATATAATCAAGGCTTAGGGCATTTAACATATTTTAGGTTAAGGGTTTTAGCAGAGGAAGAGAAGTTATAACATTTCTAGGAGAGGAGAAGCAGACAGACTATGCACAATAAATCAATAGATTAAGAGTTCAGAGGCATCCACGGAGAGGCAGCAGCTCCCTGCTTCCATACTTCCTTTATTTGCAGCTAGGGGTCCACCCCAGCTGGAGGGATGGTCTCTGGGTGACCTTCAAGGAATAGCTCCTCTCTGACACCCTGCTCCTGGCAGGTTTTCAGGTCCACTCAGAGCAAGACCCAGGTTATACTCTTTCTTACCAGTGAGTTAGGACTTGATATCTGGATGTGAGTAATTCCACCAGAGATAAATTTTGTCAGAAGCACTCTCTCATCCATAAGAAAGAAAGGCTTACAGTCTAATACTCACAAAGAGGCTTAAACAAAAAGTCCAGAAAGACCTAGAAGAAAAACTGTGAAACAGTTTCCCATGAACATAAAGACAGAAGAGACAGTTGAGGAGAACCCTAGTCACCGTGTTGTTTTTTTCCCTTGGAAAAATGAAAACTAAATATACCGAAAGACAATCTGTTTCCTCACAGGTTGGTCAGCAGGGTTTCTACATTTTCTTGTGCTCTTTTTGGGCTTTCCAATATGAAATCAAGGCACATGTTCCTCTTCACTTTTTTGCAATCTTCATTGATTCATATTCCTCTAGGCTGTGCTGCGTTTTCCTGCCTGTGCTTCTACTCTGCTCTAACCTACCCGGCATGCCTTAATCTGTGGAATTTTTTATCATCTTCTAACTCATGTAGATATCCATCTTTCTAGCTCAGCAAAAACTAATGTGGATATGAACAGTTCGTGTTGCAGCTATATAGTGCTGTGTGTGGCAGGAACTGCCTCCCACATCTGATTGCTTTAATTTACCCATTTGATTTCACATAACTGAGTGAATCCTTTCTCTACCCAAGCCATGCTTGCTGACCATGGAGATTATTTTTAATGCGGTTCCCATCCCACAGGAGCAAGGATTGCCAGAGTTATGTTCCTTCCTGCTTTGCTGAGTTACACATCACTAACTAATCTAGAATGACTCTCAAGGACCCCTGTTATTCAATAGAGCACACTCAACAGAATTGCTTCATGTTTTGCCATGTTGTTTCAAGAATAATGGGTTCAGGTGAGGAGACTATGCCTTGCAAACCGTCTGCAATGAGATACGTTTTATTAGGAAAGTACAGAACTATGCTTGTTGATCATCTAATTAAATTTCAGGCTAAGTTTGCTGCAATTTCATTTACTGATGTGTTCTGAGTGACTCACAAACATTTTGAAATAAGAGGCTTGTATGACAACTGTGCACAATGATACAGAAAATAAAGGCCTTTTCCATACCAATGGGAAATAAACCCACATTTATTTAAATAAAGATATTAATTATTTATGGCACTTCTGTAACACAAAGATGCTGATGCAGATACTATCATAACAGAGAATATAAAAGCAGAAACTAAACACGTGTCTTACCTGCCAATAATCCTGCAAGGTGTCTAAAGAAATAGTACCTGTTTACTATAGCAGGCTGTTCCTCCCAACACACACTGGATATGAGTTTTTCTATATTCCTCCTCAAAATCAACTAGAATACCTTAATATCCTCATACTAAATATTTTCACTCTAAAGCTGGATCTTTATTAACGGTATACAGAAAATATCTGTTGATTACATCCAGCCAGATAGGCCCATTTTCATCATAAGCTTTACAACAGTTTTATTCCTCCCACTGAAAAGTCAGCATTTTGCAAGATTTAAAGAACAAAAATGAGAAAAAAGAAGAAATTGAAAACAATTAAACAACACAAGTTTTACAGCTGTTTTCCATGGGAACAAAGTCTTCTATAGTCAGGGCAATTATTCCTTATGAAGCATAGCTTCCACTGTTCCGTTGTGAGTTGCACTTAAATAGGGAATGAACTCATCATCTCACTGTTTCACCATCTTGTAAATATTCTAAATACAGGACATTAGATCTGGATAAGAAATCTGTGCAAAATGTTCATTGGTATTTAGTGCAAATTAAAGCACACTCCATTTTGAAGACAACATCAGAACTCTTTTGTTCCTCACAAATTATCTGGAACAGTAGATACTTCTGCCAAATGGCGGCATTTTGGCTGACTTGAGTGAAAGTTGAGGGAGCATGGCTGAGGTAAAGTACGCTTAAATACTGGTTAAAGTCAGTAGCTAGATCTCAGCAGATTCAAACCAGAATCCATGGGAAAGGGTGTGAACCTCACAGCCCTGCTTCAGAGACCCACTGCTAGGGTTGTATCAGTTCAATTATAAGCTGCCCTGCAGCCATGAATAAAAGAAATAAAATGATATCCTAGAGATGTAGCACTTGCTGCATCTGTAGCATTAATGATGGTTTCAACCCATCTTATCCCTTCTGTAGCAGGGAATAATTTCACTCATACCCTTTTAAAACACAACTAGACTCTCCACTTTCAAGGGAGGGATTCAGTCCACTGGTACCCACACAAAGACAGAGCTGTTGTTCAGGAGCACAGCAGCCAAACATCATTTCCAGAGGAGCTCTTAATTGACTGCACTTGTGAAAGATGCATCAAAATGTCTCAAAATGAGCACAGTGTCGCTTTTTTATTTTGCTGACAGTTTCCTCCCAGGTAAACCTCCAGAACACTAACAGTTTTTCTTGGCCAGCACAACCAATATAGACTTAGTATCTTTCTTTTCTAAATAAGAGGAACATTTACAATAGCTGCTGGGTAGAAAATTAACCAAGTGAACTCTCCTGTTTGTCTGTCCCTGTCTGTCTCCCTCATTAATTTTTTATGGAAATCAAAGACTAATTCTGTCTTTCTGCTTGTAATCACATTCAAAACATGCTCATGACTCAGTAATCTGCTTATGAGCATTGCCATTCTCTGCAGTAACTCCGCAGACACCCACATTTGGGGCGGTCTGAATGTTCACACAGCTTGCAGTTGCCAACACAATTTTTATTCCTTTCTGTTTTTGTCATTTCATACTCTCCCTTCCATTTTGAAAGCTATCAGGATGAACAGGAAACTCATCAAACCAAAGTCAGAAGTCATAAGAAACTATTCACCATACTGCAAAACCCTGGTAAGCAATTTCTGATGGCTTTAGTACAAAAAGTGAATTTACTGATGATGCTTTTTTTAAAACAAGCCCAGCCTGAAAGGCCAGATGTGAAATCCCACACTTATTATCCCAATGAAAGGGAAGTCTGATCCAAATTTGTTATTTTGGCTTAAGCAGACGCTATTTGCTCAGTTCCTCTGCATACAGAACATAATGGGGGTGAGGTTTTATTTTAAATTTCAGCTAGTTGCCAGGATGTTAACTTTCCTAGCTGTGTTCAGCATCATAATTACCTGCTTCTACCAGTAATTGGTTGCCTTCATACAGCAGTAATAATCCAGCCATTATTCCTTGTTCTGCCCCAGTCAAAAAGGCTCTGGGGAGGAACTGTGAGCAGGTATCCATGTCACCTTCCCAGCAGCTACTGGAATAAAAAGTGGCCAAGGAGAATTTACATTTGATGGAAATACTGTAATTTGTGTGCTCCTGGATGAGGAGAGACAAAAGGCAGTAATGAACCAAGGACCAGGAGCAGCTCTGTGGGAGCACAAGGGGCACAGCTGGGCTCATCATTGTTATCCTTTCAGCCGCATTTTGATGGCTTAGCAACACAGCTAATTTTACCTAAGAGGGAAATGGTGAAGCAAAGTGATAATTCTTCTTTATTAAGCAAATGCACTTTTATTTATAGCCAGATTTTGGATCACAAAAATAAAAGAGATGAACACAGAAATTCCTTACTCATTTTTTTTGTGTGTGTGTATAATCAGTACAAACGTTTTTCCACATTCAAATCATGTACCAAAATCAACTATCTTCCAGCATATAAATGTTTTTCTGACTGTGTGGATGGCACAAACACACTGTCAGGAGAGTTTGTAGCAAAATGATTTGAACACTTTTACTTAAAACCCTGTTCTATACATAACAAACACATGTATGTATTGCAGAGATCTGGTAATGTATTCAAATGTTCTCTCATGCTTCCTGCAATCACAGTCCCCAGAGCATAATATTTTGGAAAAAGCTAATTTGTTATATCATCTAAAGAAAACAAGCACAGGCTTCCCAGCTCTGCTCACACAACAACACATAAAAACAGAAAGGATTTTTTTGTTCTTAAAGAATGAGCCATGAGTTGCCTAAAAAGATGCTTTGATAAGCACATAAAAATAAACACCACAAATATGAGTGAGAGAGAATTCTAAATGAGACTTTTATTAGATCTGGGATGGCAAAGGAATAATGAAGCAACATGTGCAAATTAATTTTGTTTGATTTGACATGTTGATTTTTGTGTGTTTACAGCTAGGCAGGGATTTGCTGAAGAGAGGTGTCTGTGAGGACATGCAAGTGGGTCAGAATGACACATTTCTTCAAGCTGAATTGCACCATTTTTTAACAATTACCTTCTGAAGAAAGTCTAAGGACAAAAACACACCTCTGCCAGCTAAGCAAAACTCTCCTGAAAGTTCTTGTGCAGAATGTACTCTACTTCTGCTTATTTACAGTTTTTAATTTTGTTTTGCCAACTACAGTATTTCCATATCAATCTAGAGCATGCTCATTTTAGCTTTAAAACTGGGTCAACACACCCTGAAAATTCACACCAAACTGCAGTTCCTGAGCACAGATAGGCAGAGTTGTCAAAATATTCTCATCACTGAGTAAATTTGTGCTTAGAGCAAAACCAACAGCCTGGAAAACACAAGTGCCCTGCGAGCTATCAATTAAGCCTTACATCAGGATAAACTTGTGTCAAGAGAAAATTATTTCCATTTTACCTGGAGAGATTCAGCTATGCTCTGACATACAGAGAAGGACAGCTCAGGAAAGAGTCCACTTGCCTAAAGAAAGGGCATATTCTTGCTGTGCTGTTTGATAAGGTGCTACAGGGAGCTCCTGTACCCTCAGTGGGGTATGATTTAACCTGAGCATATTCTGAGATTTCAAAGCATTCCCATTCCTCATCAAAAAGAAAGAAAAATGCGTCCAGGACATGTTTTCGCAAAACCCACGAAGTGTCCCCAGAGCAATCCAACACTTGGTGATTGGGGCAGAAATTTGGATGCTGGACTCAGTGAGGTGTAGTGAGGAGATAGAGCAGTTCTCCACAACAACCTGGATGTCAGAAAATCCACCTTCCAACAAATACTCTGGAGAGCCTCCTTTTCCCCCAGCTGGTCTCTCCTTGCTTACAGCCTTCTAGGCCCATGAACCCTTTACCTCAGAATAACAAGATGAATCAAAAATACTGAGATATAACTAAAACTGCAGGAAGAATGCAACTTATTTTAAATTTTTGAAGTTTCTTCCATTTGCAGTGGCTCAAATTTGACTTTGTGACTTTTTTTAAGCTTCTCTTACTGTCTCTAATTAAAGAATTCATTTTGTTTGACTAACAGATTTAGAAATGTATTTCATAAAATTGTACGTGAACCACATTTTTTCACTAACTTTATCAAAATTGACATCTGGTAGTTTTTGTCTGATCTTTGGAACAGATTTAAGATAAGAAAACCTATAGAGCACTGTTATCCCAGGTTATGCTTACCAACCACTCTTCCTAGTTCCATATCAAGCACAGACCCAGATGGGAAAATCAGGTGAGTTTTCTCCTCCTATTGGTATTCACACAGGCCTAAATGGGTAGGAACTAAGTCTATTTGGAGGACATGATTCTGAGTGTGGGTGGTTCAGAGGCCTAGATTAAACCTTTGAACTAAAGGGAAGGCAGAAATATACTAAAGACTTTCATCACCTCTGGTTCTGGGAGGTGTGATACTATTTACTGCAAGTTGTACTCAGATGGAGAAAAGCATCTTGCTCATGATTGAAAACATGGCACCACCAGCTAAAAGTTGGAAATGTTGGTTCCATAGAATCCAACAAAAAAATTCCCATAAACTTAGGAGATGCCAGATTTTCCTCCTGATACATTGGCTGCATCTCTGCCTTCCTGACATTTTCCTGCCCTAGTATCATTCTTTCCTCTGCTTTTACATGCCATCCTCCTAACTTAATCCTTCTTCCATTTAAGATGTATTTTATGAAGTTGATTTTCAAGGCACCACATTGCCCCATCCACTGTACATCTTTGTCTGCTGCCCTTTCCTTTTACTTCTCCTTTTGCATATTTTCCAAAGCAACTGAAAAAAATTTAACCTTTACTGTGCAGTGTGTTGCCCGACAAATGAGGCAGGAGAAATCAAGATCTACTTCCTTTTTCCCATCCAAGTACCTTATGAGAGTTCTGGTCCTAAGACGAGTCTGAACCAACAGACATGAAATTTGCTCCAATGTAATTTTTCTACACTAGTCCTAATTCAATGTTATTGTACATGGCTTCTACTCCCCAAACAGCACTGCCACACATTTCTGGTTGAAAGTCACAGTGCTCTGTCTTAGACTCCAGTGGGATTTAATGAACAGGAAAATATCCCTTTTGAAACACCCCACGGCTTTCAGGCTACTGAATGGGGTAAATGTAAATTGAATGCTGAAGACTGTAGAGGTCTGCCAGG
>VXBT01011126.1:0-17153 GCA_013400235.1 Oriolus oriolus
TGACCTAATTGTGGCCTTGCAGAAACTGAAGGGAACCTACAGTGAGGATGAAGAGAGACTAATTACAAGAGCATGTAGTGACAGAGCAGCAGGGAATCAGTTTAGACTGAAAGAAAGTAGGTTTAGATTAGGTATTAGAAAAAATTCTTCACTGTGAGGGTACTGAGGCACTGGCACAGGTTGCCCAGAGAAGCTGTGGATGCCCCATCCCTGGAGGTGTTCAAGGCCAGGCTGGATGAGGCTCTGGTCTGGTGAAAGGTGTCCCTGCCCATGGCAGGAGGGTTGGAAGGAGAGATGATCTTTAAGGTCTTTTCCAACCNGGAGATGATTTTTAAGGTCTTTTCCAACCCAAGTCATTCTATGATCCTACTTTTTTTTTTTTTTTCTGGACATAACAGAACTCTCATATGAGTCCTGAAAAACACCTTTTTGGTTATCTCTTCTGATATGCCTTCCACAGCTTTTGCCAAACAAATGGGCAGTTTAGCTTTAGTTTACAATGTGAGAGCAAAGAAATATTTCAGAATTGCAAGAGTAGCTATAATCTGAAATTATCAACTTTTAACACTATGTACAACAACAATTATATAGTGGCTTTAATCCAGTAATAATTACTGATATCACAAGAGGATAATGTCTGCATTAGAAAGAAAAATGGCACGACTTCACTTTACATGACTTGCAATTTTAGCAAGACTGCATAAGGTACATAAACACTCCATGAGTTGACCCTTAGCAACAGAGATGTGCTTATGAAGAGATACAGATTTTCGTTTAAAAAAACAAAAAAAAAAAGAAGAATCTCATCACACAATCCTCAGACAAAGAAGAACACTGAACTGGGCACAAAATGAATCAGCACTCTCCAATATTAAAATATCAATTAACAAATATCAAGATGTCAGTAAATCCATTTCTATGTTACGAATAGATGTCGCTGAGCTCGCTCAAACCTGTCCTTGCTGAGAGAGAGTGGGGACTCTGGTAATTAGTTTTGAAATAAAGTTTTGTTTTTATTCACTGCATGTCAATAAGAATTCAAGCTAAGCCTCACACAATTAAAGCAATATAACACTGCACAAGTTATTGAATTTGTGCAGGGATACTTAATAGTCTGTATATTACAGAGTAGAAAGGACATAATGTATCATGTCATTCCAAAGTACAGGCAAATCTTAAAGGGCATTATTTCTGCAGATAGAAAGTATAACTATTTTTTTAACTACTGACAGAAAAATAATTCTCTCTGCGTGTATATGTGTTATAAACTATATTTCTATGTATATATAACCATAATATTTTTGTTCTGTTCTAGGAAATCTCAGTGGATTCCCCCTAATCGTCCTGGTCTTCTCTGTACATACAAAATTCTGCAATGTGGAAACCCTCCCTCCTCTCCATAAAAGAGTAGGATCTGAAGCATTTATCTCAAGTTTAAAGACAAGATTCATGAATATGATAGTGAAGTTTATTCAGGGTGGAGAGGGTGAGTAGATCAGTTAGAAGGATTTATGAAACTAATAATGTTCAGGTCGTCAGTTTAAACTGTATTGTGCTATGGACTAACACAAAATTTCTGGTACATATTGAAATAAATTTCATAGATTCGAAGAAATTACTAGGCTGCTTCTGTGATGCAGAATTAAAAAATAAAAATAATAACTCAAGAAACAGTGCATAAAGATTTGACTAGAAAGTAAAATTGTAGGCAATAGAGATATAGGGGTAGTAAACACTTAGCCTTATTTTCAGTCTGCTATTCTCCACGCAATGAAGAACAGTACAAGGCAAGTGCTGAAGGGCTACAGAGTACTGAGGTAGGAATAGTTAAGTATCATCCTGTAGTCACATCAGTCACAACAAAATTCCACAGATCAAGGAGAACTATTCAGAAGATGTGATATATTTACTCTTCAAGCCTAAACTAAATCAGTTTGCTGAACTGTAAGTGAAAATTTGAAATGATAGATTTTTGAAGCGCTCAACTTGACCTGACAAGAACATTACAGAAAAGTTTTAGAGATGTGTTGTCGAGTCACTGGAGGTGCTCAGGGTGTGATATCCTTTTGCACATGAGACAGGATATGTGCTTATCCAGAGATCTCCTGTGCTAGCATTAATATCCCTCTATCACTTTATACACAGGCTAGGGCCAAATCTTCACCTTCTCTTCCTCTCCACTGAAGACTCCAGGAGACAGTTTCTGCCTTCCTCATGGAAGGGAGAGTGGGAGAGCTGAGATTGTTTTATAGGTGGTCTCTCCCACAGAGCCTGCAGATCAAACTGTGGGCAGAACACAAGGTTTCCTTCTAAACGTCTCCGTCACAAGGGCTTAGGAGTCTCTTAGGGATCTCATTATTGAGCCCACAACCCTCTTGGGTCTGGTCTAAAGCAAAGGCTCTGTATGATGGCAGGGGTGGGAACAGCACTGACCCATGTGAGGTATGGGAAGGAGTAACACCATTACAGGAATGGATCCCAGGCTGATCAAGAAATTCACACAGACAGAAACTGACTTTCAGTTGTAAGAGAGTAACTCTACACCTAGCTGGATATGAGCCTCACATGTTCAGCAGTTTATACCTCCTGCAGCTGTTGAGCAAGTATGAGAACACACCCTCTCCTGGCAAAGTTTTTGCCTTGTGTGTATGCACAATGCATAAAAAACAAGTGTGTTTTTCCTGAAGTTCTTGCAGTTATTTTAAAAATTTAAAAAATGAATATGTTGCTTTGTTTGTTCTAGCTCATGAGAGAATGAGAATACCAGAAAGCTACTGCATCACTGTACTTTTGACTGAAAATGTAGGAAAAAAAGAAATGTCATAATCCAAAAAGTGTGTCTGAGAAGCATGGTGACCTCAAGCAGTCAGTAATATGTGTCAATTAATGTCTTTTTTTAAATTTAATATGCCTACTAGTTTTATATGCTATGCTAATTTTCATAAATGTACCTTTTTCTGCCTTTATCATATTTAAGATATTTTTCCTGAAGCTCTTGCAGTAATTTTAACAACTTTCAGTTCATTTTAATGGATCTCCAACATAACCCCAAATGTAAACAGACAAATATCCAGAAATAAATTAACAAATTAACCACTAATAATCTCAAAAATGAATATTCAATTTCTCATTGTGAACACAATTAAACTGTGAAATTTTAATATTTTAATAAATATTTCCTGAAGAAAATATATAATGATTCTGCATAACCTTTTGCTTACCAAAAATTACTGCAGTTATTATAAAGTATAAAATTATTCTGTATGAAATGATGGTTGCTGAAAATTACTGTGGTTGTTATAAAGGCAGAATTTAACTTGAAATCAATATCTCTTTATAGCTATCAATCAAGCTTTGTAAGCAAACACTTAAACAACAAAATGCAAAGCAAGATTGAAATTGATGTTGCTGATGTAAATCAGTTGAAGACTGACAAATCCTTTTGGCAGCGTTACACAGCAATCACTTGTGTAACTCCCTCTGAGTCTTTCTGCAAGATGAAGCATTTGGTGCTGATTTTCAGTGCTCAGTCATCTCTCCAGAAAGCACTTAAGAGCAGCAATTGGCTTTGCAGTTATTTCCATCACTGTCTTTCAAAGTGATCTTAATGGACCATGTGTTCTCAGTAAAGGGCTTATTTCTCTTCTGAATTCCTCTGCATACTGAGGAAGGATTACCCTGTCACATCACTGGGAATTATAACAGAGTCTCATAGGCAATCAAAACCCACGTGTCTCCAACATTTTCTTCCACACCCAAGAGACGAGGCCATATCTGCCAGATTACACCAAAGGGACTTGCAGTGGAGCAGGACTGCTCATGGAGTCCCTTAGTCCCAAGTACAGAGCAGTACCACAGTCAGAGCTCTGCTACCTGCCAAATGTCCCCCTGAAGGACGTATTTGGCCAGTTCAGTGACAGCTGTCCCCACTTGAATATGAGAAGTAGCATGTTCCTCACCAAATACAAACTTACTTTTTCTTGGCACAAAATGTATTGATTTTTCACATCATTTTCTACAGCCTTTCTTGGTTGCCTTGGCCTTAGATGCAGCTTGGCATCTTCCCTCTTCTCCAAAACTTCCCAACAAGAAACAAGAGCCTACCCTAACCAAAGCAAGCCCTCTAGGGATCCAGCTACAGAGATCATGTCTGCAAAATGCCATATCATTTCTGGCGGTTGTAGAACTTCTCAGCAAGAAACAGTGTGTGTAGAGGAAACCTTAACTACTGTCTTGTTTCCTAACTTCAACTTATCAGCAACTTAACACTTTCCCAGAGTTTAGAGAGCAAATGTATATATTTAATCACCATTTATGTATATTCAGTTGATAATTTCCTGGTATATGATAATTTTGAATGTTAATGACAGCTGTAGCTTGCATAATGTGCCTGAATTAAGAAAATCCATTTATATATATATATGTGTACTTTGCATAAATTACACTCCTGAAGAGTGGGAATACTGGTCTAATGCAAAAATATCTCACAGGGGAGTTATTTGCATATTTGATTATGCTTTTGCTTTTTTTTTGTACGACAGAGGCTTTTCTTAAGCAATCTGCCTAAATCATTACATTGTTCTTAATGTGATAAAAATTTGGTTACAAAACTCACATGAAATCTATATCACTAGATGTGTTACTATTAGCGTCAGTGTCTTGTTGTAAGTCTTCCAGAAGCCCTGGAGACCACATCCTTACAGGTTGCTCCACTCAGCTCAATGACACATGAACCCCTGCCCTACCAATGCCAAAGAGCAGTTTCCATGCCGGGGAGGCTCCAGTCCCTTGCCGTGCAATGGGAAGAGGGAAGCAGGAGCTGCAGCAAACCTGGTTGTGTGGAGCAGCACAAGCAAAGTCCAGAGGAAATCTTGAGAAAAGCACTCAGGCATGGGAAGAGTGCCCTGGATTTCAGGGCAGGAAGATACACTGCAGACAGATTCCAGAGCATGCACATGGCCTGGGTTCAGATGCTTGCCTTCTGGGCATCCCAGCAGTATGCATCCTCCAGAGCAGTCAGAACCTGGAGCCATGCAGGAACAGCCAAATCACCCTCCTGGTAGTAGCTTTGCAGCCCTTGATAGTGACTGAGCAACAAAAAACCACTTGGCTCTTTCATGAAGAATGAAAGAAAACTCCTGTTGAGCTTGACAAAACCTTTTCTTTGCTGATTTTAAATTAAATATTTTGTTACCTGTTTCAGGCTTTATAATCAAATGGTATTTTTTACTTTTTTCCCCCTTTTTTCCCTTTCTTTTTTTTTTTTTTTTTTTGTCTGTATGTAAAATCATGCACCAGTTTTTTACACAAATTTGAAAACAATTGCAGTATCCCACCACTTCTAATTTGGTACATAAAATGTTTGGAATCAATTGCCCAGCCCAAGTTGCAACAGGCAGGGAAAAAAATTTCTTCAGCTGTTTCAGGGATATTAACAGCAAAGGCCTAGAAAAAAGTAAAAAAAAAAAATCATGATGCTATGCACCTTTGTGAGGATATCTGCAGATAGCAAAATGCAGATAAGGCTGCAGTGGCACCTGGCTTCAGTTAGCACAGGCACTGATGGCAGTGAAGACACTTGCACAGACTTTTGCTTCTACTGGCAGACACTCCTATCCTGTGTGTGTTTGTTCTCCTGTCATAGGTGTTGCAAGGCTTTATTGGCTATTACTCACCCCACAGTGCTGTTTCTTCAAGGCTGTTTTTTAACCCAAATTAAGCGCAAGCTAGCTATCTTGATACAGATAGTTTTATGTGCCATTGACCCATCTATCCTGCCTCACTACTGGAATCACTCACCTGACTTACTTCGCCTGTCTCCCAAGGGTATTTTGACAATTAATAACTTCGAATTTGCAAACATTTTCACCTCCATTTTTTTATCATTTATGATGGAATTGGATATATATCGGAGAATGGTGCAGTGTGTGCAAAACCCATCAATGCTCTGATTTCTGTGATTACTCAGTAACATGCTTACAGTGCAGCTATCAAGACCCAAATTTTCTGAAGCAGAAGGATTGCTGTTGCAAAGGTGAAATAGGAATTTGAAAAACATTCACTTAAGTTGCCACAGAGTTTAGATAGCTGTTGACCAGTCTGTTCACTACAGGTATTTTAACAGCAGTGTTCTTCAGCAAGCAAACTCAACAAGCCAGAGACCTGCACACTCTTCCCTTTGAGTAGCAGGAAGATATGCACTCTGATGTTACAGCACCAGTAAGCTGACTTTATATCCCCTTACCAAAGTACAAGATCCAGATCCAATAGCACTTACCTCTTTGGAGTACTATGTTGCATTCATCAAGTCTCCTGATTCCTAAACTCTTCAAATGCCCTGATAGGCAAGGTGTGAGATGCAGAGCACTTCTGCCAGCAGAGCCAGTTTTCTGGAAGAGCAAAATAGCATTTCTGAGCACCAACTTCCACAACAGGCAAAACTAATGATATTTACACTTAGAGAACTACTTCAGCTTCTCTCTGTTGTTTGCAAAACGCTTCCGTAGAAAAGCATAAGAGGAGAATATTGAAGAGGAATATAGAAAAATTAAATATTTTAGCTGCTTAACATATATCATTATAATTAATCATTATTTAATATAGTTTTATATCATGTTAGCAGTCTGCAGCCTTTGTCAGGAACAGCTGTTCATTACACTAATCACTGTACCCCCAAAGCAGGCTAAAGGAGGTGCTATTTGAATGAGATTTGGATTGCTGGTGGGGAAAAGGAGGCTGTAGTGGAAATAGTGGTACTATCAATGCTGGAGAAGTTAGCACAGTCCATTTGGTATCTGATATTTGAAAAAGTGAATTATATGGAATATGCAGCCATATGCAAACAACATGTTCTGCGTTGCAAACCGCACATCCCAGCACAGTTCTCCTGGAATACTTCGGCAGCTGCCTTTTACCAGAAGTCACTGAAGGGAAAGTTTGAAAAAGGCCCTTCAGTTGCTATTTTTCTTTCTTTTTTGTTTAGTTTTTTTTTCATCTGTTTTGAGGAAATACCAGAATGCTTTTATATTGGACAATGATATATATTTCTTCACAGAAAATAAAAGCATTTTTGGTATTTTCTGCATATTGTTTGGCTTCAGAGCCCAGCTTCAAGATTCCCAGTTGTTTCAGCTTGTGTAACAACCCTTTCTCATTTCCCTTAGCATGCTACTGTTTTTCCTCGTCAGGGAAATGCTTTGAAAATTAGCAAAAATAAACAACTTTTTTCTTCCCGCAATGAGTCATCTGAACGTACAGTGCCAAGTCACAGCCTTTTGTCAGCCCTATTGAATATTAGTCCTCCAGCATATGCTCTCACTGAAGGCAAACATGATATTGCTGACTTCTTCTGGTAACGACGATGTTTGGTGCTTCACATAAAGGCACAAAAATCTCATTCTGGAGGGCAGGTCCCCAGCCAAAGACACTGGATGTTCTTCCCAGCACTTATGGCACATATAAATAATTATAGAGAGCTGGTGTTTCCAAATTTATCCAGCATCCCTTATGAGCCTGTAATTTTGTAAAAGGTAAAATTACAAGTGCCAAGACAGTATCATTCTTTTAGGCATTCTCCAGCCACAAAGACTAATTTATGGAATAGAGATGATCTACTACAATAGCGCATGGAATATTTCTTGGGAGCACTCTGCGGCATCTGAATGCTGATCAAAGACACACCTCCTAGAGGCCACAGAAACACAGTTCTTATGATTCTGGTAACTAGAAAAAGAAGCAGAATTTCAGTGTTCTGTATTTCTGACGATACAGAACTAAAATGAATAACTCTGAAGTGCTAGTGGGTTTTCTTAGTGCCATGAATGTTATGATAATTAAGTTACCCCAAAAAATCACTTTACCCCGCCCATAATTTTCTATGCAATTTTACATTTTGCTGATAATAGAGATTAATATATAATAGAGATTGATATTAACTGCAGGGAAATCTCATGCCTTTCATTGCCACACTTCAATGATGTCAGAACAGAAAGGGAGAACATCATTGTGACATGGAATTTAAACACGCTGGGTACCAGGTTCACAAATCTGAGGCATATTGTGCACAGTTTGTCAAATTATTTCAAATCTAGTGCCTTGCTTCTTTTCATAATATCCTATAAAATTCTAACCAATTTAAAAAATATAAATTATTCCTCAACAATGAGGTAAGAATCACTTCAGGAGGGTAAAAATCATTATTATGCTATTTGAGCTTAGATATGTGGCCTATGGGAACATTTTGGATCAAACATTTGATTGAAAATCACTATAACCAGCTCTTAACCACCTGAAACTGGTCTGTCCATGCTATGGACAGACACTCAGTACAGACACGTCAGGCAAACTGGAGCCAGGCATGTCACCATTTGAAGTACGGTACAAAAGCTGCTTTGCCTCCAGAGCTACCTCCTGAAATCCTGCAAGAAGAGGCACAATGGAGAAAGGGGCTCACAGTAAGGAATCAGGGAGGAGAACAGGGGGCGTTTGGTACAAGCCAGGTCAGACTCAGGTCCAAGGAGGCGCTTGGCTGATGAGCAGGTGAAGGGAGGGGTGATTGCCTGCAAGACTGGTGGAGAGGATGGCGGACATCATCAGACCCAGTGAGAAAAGGGCACCAGAGAGGACATGAGTGCTGCAGAGCACAGCCCAAAACTTAACCCAGCTAAAGGTTCAGACTTTATCCTGGGTTGTGGTATAGTGACTGCTATAATGAAGTGCTAGGCATTTCAGACCATTTCCAGCATAGTTCTGCATGACTGAATCCAAGGAGAGCTTACCTGACTTTTAAAAACAAAATAGCAAATGAAAAGTACTCCCTCATTAAGAGAACAGTAATAAACCTGAATCCCTGCAGAACATCTTGGTTGGATAAACCAAACAATAATCAAACATCTTAAACCACCCACCCCAGTGTGAACAGCCTTTAATTTAACCTGTTGAGACTGACTGAATTTGTGCTTATGCCCTTGCCGAGAGACTGGAAACTGACTGCTGCAAGAAAAGCAATTAGGAAGACAACATAAAACCCAGGCTTTCATTTCCTGGAGAGTAATGTAGACTAATGCAGAGTGGAAAAAAATCACAGGTGGAATAATTCCGTTGCCATTCACAGCAGACAAAAAAGCTGTGAATGTAAAAAAGCAAAACAATAAAAAATTATATTTAGAGGAAAATCAGAAGAAAATCCTGCCCTTCCTCCTACATTAAAGTAAGCCAACAGCAATAAAAATAATACTTATGAACACTTCACTGCATCTTTTGGATGCCACCCCTTTCTCCTCTTTATCAATAACTGGTTTGACACTGGCACTCAGAATTTTCCATGAATCTGTCTACAGACAGGCAGTTCTTTTGTCCTCAACTCTGCAATCCTCCCTGCTTGTTCATTTACGCTGAAGGAATCCTGTAGTCTCTTTTCCCATTCCTTCTGCAGTGGGTTACTGTTTTTATTCTGGAAAGGAGAACCTGTCAGAACCAGTACAAAATAGAGAGATGTTAAGTGACAAAATCATAAGGAATATAGGGTAAGGGAAAGTTAAAATTTTTTAAAGTATGTTAAACACTTAGCAGCCCATTGGCAGCCATTTAAAAAAAGAAACAAACAAAAAAACAGAAAAAGAAAACAATGAACCAAAAGATTTCTCTGTTATTTAAAAGATGTTTTAAACTGTAACATAAATGGAATATAACTTATTTTCACCTTATCCAGAGCAAACAAGTTTATGATCCCCAGGGTAGATCAGTTATAAATAAACCAGCTTCAACACTTGCTCACCGAAAACTGCAGAGATCATCACTTTGCAAGCAAAAACCCTCTAGGTATTATCAATTAAGCAATGAAACTCAGAAAAGTAAGAAGATCACTGTGTCACAGAAGAAGCGGGGTTATTTTTGAAAAACTGAGATTTCTCAAAGATGTTTCACAGGAGGTTTTTTTTAGACTGAGAGGGAAGTAATGCCAGAAGAGCTAATCGTTCAGTAGTGTAGGATAGCAGGTAAGCTGGCTCTATCTGAGCAGAAGAAAGCCTCCATTTACAGTCTGAAGATGTGCCATAAAACAGTGTTCTTGTTTTTCAGCCAACCTTTCTCCCAAGATAACTACCAAATTGGAGACACCATGTTAACTTTTCTGAGGCTACTGTTACTTTGAGATCAAGATCAGAGTGCCACTTGAAAATATTTCTGAAGATTAAAGGAAATTTTAAAGTTATGAAGGTGATGAGAGTGTCCTGACCAATTTGAATTATTTTATTGAAAAAGAGCCAGGAAATATGAACAGGACAAAAGGTGATTCCTTTCCTTCTATTTTAAAAATGGTATCAAAGGGATCTCAGAGAAAACAATTACAGAAAAATAGATGTTCAAATTTGGAAATGTTCCACTTGTTTAATCTAAAAATTAATCACTATTTAGATGTTTCTAGGTATATTTGAGCTAAAGATCACAGCAAAGAGCACAGTGCTAACTATTTTCAATAGGCAGAAAGGAGGCAAAGATTTTTTTCATTTAATTCATCATTTGTAGCTTGCTTCAAAGATTCCACAAAGAAATGTGTTCTGGCCATCCGTGTTGGTATTGAGAAGAGTGGCTGCATGCCAGACTCTGTTACTGACTTTGCAACTCAGTATATCACAAGCTGCAATGACTTTTGGCCTTAGCAGAAAATAAGAAATGGAGTCTTTGGTCTGGCTTGTTAGTTTCTCTCTACTCACAAATTGTGGGTGTGTTTTATTCAACTTCACTACTGGTGCCACAAAAACCTTGTCCTTGCTCTCATTGATAGCTGTGTGTACAAAGCTGAACACCTCTGAGACTGCTGTGGTGACCCAAACCGTAGCAAAGCTCAGCGTGTCAGAGCAGGAGAAAATTGTAACGAGAAAATAAAACGGTCTCATCCAGAAGAGAAGAGGCAGGACCTGGTCTCTTCTGCAGTGTCCAGCCCTGGGACTTGGTAGCTTCTCCGGGACACAGTGGTGGCAGAGCTGTTCAGTCTCAGGAGCTGAAGCTGAGATACTAAGCAATGACCAACAGCCCCCTACATACCTTTTCTGTGGCATTTCCCATTGAGACAGCAGTCATGGAACTTCCACTGGCTGATTCTTCTTTTCAGGTGTAAGTCTAAAAGCAGAGGGGGCAGGGGCTAAGGGGCTGAACAGACAGGCAGAGCAGGTTTCCAAACCCTCCTGCATTTCACAGGAAAGTGTCTCCTGTCACTGGTGTTCATGTGCATTTTTTCATGTCCCTTTTCAACAGCTTTTTGCCAAACCAGCCTGTCAGACTTCTAGTTCTAGCTTGTCTCAGATAAGTCACTTTTTGAAACAGGATGACAGAAAAGTAATAAAAATGCAGAGCCAGAAGGGACTTTAAGTCCTATCCCGTCCATCCTTCTGTAAGAGTAAATTGCAACCAAGCCACCTCAGAGAAATGGTTTTTTGCTGTGATTTCTCTGCACGGCTTGTTCTAGTGCACTGTTTCTTGGTAGCAAGAATCTTTTTCTTAACAATTGTTTTATTCCCCAGATAAGCTCCGTTTTGTCTTGTACTATCCCACCAGAATTAGTCATTCTTTTCTTCTGTAATAAACTTTGATAAATCAGAAAACAAAACAAGGTCTTGTAGGTTTGTTCATTCAGCTTTTCTCCAGAGACAGCTTTTCCTACCATGTGTTGTTTTTTTCTCAGACTGTCTCTATTTGCCCATATTTTTCTTTGAGTGTACTCCTCAACAGTCGGGAAACTTTGTGAAATAAATTCTTCTCTGTTTCCAAGATTATGTTGTGGGAGCTGCTCCATACATACTTTCCTGCTGAACTCGTGCCAGTAACTCCAGTTATTCCCAGTTCTATACCTGAAAAGTTAATTTTTTGTCTGTCATTTGCAGTTGTCCTCTCTGAATTTCATCTTCTTCATGTCATCTCTCCAGTTTATGAAGCTTGCATGTCATCTAGCCCTGTTCCCTGTTCTTCAGAAAGGCTCTTACTTTGGTGCCACCTTGCAAGTCACTCTCTGGACATAAACCAGGACAGATAACCGGTGGTGCCCATTTGAATTATCCTGTAGACAGCTTTCTTCAAGTATTTTCCCTGTTAACTTCTGGACTCATTCACACAGAGTTACATTTTGCATCTATTTTTCCAGTCCCTCTTTGTTACAATGTCATATGAGACACTATGCAGGGCCTCTCCAGTGCCCATTTCTGCCCATCTAGTACTGTAACACTGGTGGGCAGTGAACAATCTGTGTGAGCTTCCATCTTTAGTTTATTGGCACTGAAGTTGTCTTGAAATGATTGACAAGTACTGGAACAATATTATAGTGCATACTGAAAGCAGACAGACTGACTGCTGTCTTTCTATTAATGATCACCTTTGACACTTCATGCCTTGATCTTAACACAGCCTCAAAGACTTTTCTATGCATTTTTTTTCTCCAATTTTTCAAAATAAAAAAATTAGTATCCGAAGACCTGCCTTGCATGGAGAAAAATGGGCTCTCAGACTCCAAAAATACATAGCAAAAAATTGTACTATATTACTCTGTAATGTGGCAATTTGAAGGTGCTATGCACAAATTATGAGTCAGATTTGAGTTTATGAATTCTATGCCTAAACCAGCAATGCAATAACACACACAGTGTGTGTGCTGGAAAGAAGCTACAGAACAAACAAAAATAAGCTTCCAGAAAAGATCCTAATTTCTGTGAATCACCACAGCCAATGAAGCTTTCAGGGGAAACACACAGAGTTTGATAGAAAGGAATTTCCTTCGAGCAAAGTAAAAATCATTAGGAATTAGTGGTTTCATTAGAAAAAGGGGATTCAGAAAAATGGAGGAAGAGGACTACTGAACAGGAAAACAGTGTTAGGGAGAAAGAAAACAAAAACAAACCAGAGAAGAATTGGAAGAGGTGTCTGTAGAGAAGAGTGCCTATTGTTGCTCAACACCAGTGACACTGTCTGGGCACTGCAAAGTCCAAGCTGCAAAGCTAACACATACTTTAAAAAATATTAATGGCAATTCAATGTTCTGAACAAGGCAAAGATGGCAAGTTCATGGGGTTTTATGTCATATAGAGCATTCAACATTTTATCTCTTTTGAAACAACACTGCTGTAATACATCAGCTCAGTTTCTTCCCATTTTCTAAAGTGTGATGACATCTATCTAGCTTCTATGGCTTACTCTCTTCAGGCTCACAGTTAAGGATGTACAGATGTCTCTGCTGGCCTTCAGTTCTTTTGTGTTTTACACACAGACATGTATGATTTTGGATAAAGAGTCAGACATCTTCCTCCTTACTGAATGCGTAATGAACACCTAAACTGTGGGTTAGCTGAATTACAATAAACTGAAATACCCATTACCTAGTTGTTTTGGGGTTTTTTTTAATGGTTCAGACAAATTCAGTGGTACTTGTTATCTGGTACTTAATTAAAATTTTATAATTTCCTTCTAAGAGATGGTGATGTACACCAGGGCATATTCAGTCTGCAGTTGCCCGGCAGTACAAGATGTGTCTCTGGTATCTTCAAGCTCATCAAAGCAGTACTTTTAGAGCAAGAAACACTTCAGCACTCTTACAGAGTACCTGTACTAAATTTCTGCCCAGAAGTTGAGGGACATACATGAACCAAATCAGTTTTCTACATGAAGACCTTGTTCCATGAAAGACAAACAAGGTGGAAGAAAGGGATAAGGCAACAGAAGCAACTAATACAGGACTCCTCCTAGCTGAGCAAATATAGGAAACACCATGATTTTCTGTGGGTAGAATTAAGTTAAAGTAAATTATTATGTTGTTATACAAAGAGCTGGAGGATGGCAAAACAGCCATTTGTACAAGGTATTGCAACATAGATGAAAATTTATTCCACAGTGTGGGAAGAGGCAAGATAGACAAGGAAATCATACAGCTATTTGCATGGTGCACATGTGGTTAACCCACAGGTACATGACTGCAGAGCATTTATATACACGTAGGTGTATATGTGTGTGTGTGTGTGCTATATATACGTATAGATGTGTATATATTTGTACAACTCCATTTCCTTTAAAGAGATGATTCTCCATTTAAAATATTACACACACAGCAGTAAGATAACAGCATGTGCATTATTCTGAAAGTGAAGTCATATAAGATCTTCACTGTCCTTTCTTGGTTTGGACAGAGTCTCTTTACTAGTGACTGTGCTGGACCTGTGGCACACCAAGAAGGTGGTGCCTCTTCCTATGAAAATCCCCTACAGCCCTGTGCACTTTAGCAGTCTGCCTGTTCATCTTCTACTGAAATCTCAAATCTGCACAGCACCATAGTAACTACTCGAAGACAGTTTAAGAAGTGCAAATGGTACTAGCTGCAGGGGTCAACTGAGTTCACACTTGAGACCAAGTGCTTACTGAAATCTGCAAGAAAGAAGTTAAATAAACAAACTCTAGCTTTGACACTGCAGTGCACCTCAGCCCTGCTGAAAGGCTACAGGACAAATCCTGTGGCAAAGCCACACACGGAGATAGCAGCCTTTTAACTTAGGAGGGAAGTTTTGAGAGCTACCTTTCAGATCCTGTTCTGCAGATCTTACTCCCTGTCTCACCTTCCCTGCTGAAAGCCTGTGAGTGCCCAGGCACCAGAAGCAGGAACAGCAGGCTTATCCTGCTGTTAAGCCGATCTCAAAAGAATTTTTTCCCCTTTTCTTTGTCTCCAAAGCTCCATAGCTGAGCTTCAACAGGTCTTCCAGATGAGCAGGGATTTCCGAGGACAATAACCTGCAGTAAGGCAGGCTGCAGGGATTGTAGCTGTGCTGCCCTAGAGGTTAAAACCCTGTAGGTGAACTCAGTGAGAGGCTCAGTGGGCAAGCCCTACTGTAACCTGCTGGAATCTACAGTAACTGAGAGCACAAGGAAAAACATCCTGAAAATCACAGGTCTGGAAAAGTGGATACAGAACATGAGCAAGAGACAAGAACTTGAAGAGATCACCGTTTTTCTCCATAGGTTTGGAAAGTGGAGCATATACTAACATGAGCGGACAGGTTCCCATACACCTGCATAGTTCTTGAAGAATTTCACGTAATTCCAGAGGAGGCTGAGGAGATCTGAGTGTGCTGTAACTACCCAGATCACCCCTGGAAGCTGAGTGCACTCAGCACCTGAAAGGTTAGTTCTCCCTTCCTCTCCCTAGGGATGCAGTCAGTCCTTGAGTTTGCAGTTTCTTATTGGTGTTTTAAGAAACAGCATAGAGAGGCATCCCACCAAAGCACTTTCTTTTTTTCTTAGACATAGCTGTGCTAGATAAATGCTATTAAGCACTTATCTCTGTGAAGCTAGGAATAAATCTGCACAACTGGTTAGCCAGGAAAAAATAGCTCAAAATAGTGCATTATGAGACTATCCAGAACACTCTTCTTGCTTAACACGCATGAAGTTTCTTGTTCTCTAGAAAATTCAAGAACTAGTGCTTTGCCTGCCCTGCCAAAACAGCTTCATCTATTGAGATGCATTTGTTACTTCCCAGAGCTTATAGCTGATGTAAAGATAGGTTAAGAGTTTTGAACAGACACATCGTAGAGGTGAAAATGAATGACTGGATCAAAAAACTAATTAAACTGTTCTGGGAAAAGTAAAAACTTAAAAGGGAAAATGATAATTTTTCAGCAATTTAACATGCTATTGTGATGAAAATTGTGTTCTACATAAGATGAGAGAAGTAATTTTCAAATAAAAAACATCATTGAAGTATCAAAGCTTTCAATATCTGAAATGTAATTTATTTTTCCATCTGATAACTGAGCATATTTGATCTTGTTGTTTTGAATATGATTCTATCTCAGTTAAAAATATCCTTTTGTTGGAGATTTATTCTTGAATGATTAAGAGGATTTCAATCAGTTTTATGGCAAATATTAAGACTTCCTTTTTTTCTTTTCTTATCAGTATTGTAAGGCTCTGCCCTGGTCATATCTGCACACCTGAAGACGCTGGGCTATCTGCAGTGCTGTCCATTATCTACATTTAGATTTGAAAGAGAAAACCCAGCTGTTTGTCTTCCATTTAGGCATGGAAAACACTGTTACAATCTACTGGACACCAGCAACACAGAGGAAAACATTAATTGATGGAACCCTGTTTTAGGCTAATGTTACTGCTTTGTTTCCACAGAAGATGTGGCTTCTGCCTGTCTATTCAGGTGGCTGCTATGCTTTAGGAGATTGAGCCACCTCTGCCCTGAGCTACCTACTACAAGTTTGATTTTCGCCCACCTTGGAACATGGGTTTGACTAGATCCCTCCAAAAGAATTTCTTAAACAAGTTTGTAATTTCCTGTTTCCCCATATGGATTTTTATGGGGTTGGCAGTGCCAGTGTTACCATACAAAGAAATGCACTCTGCCAAGACCTGTCACCTGACATGACCTTCCAAAGGAGACTTGCTCTTCCCTAGAGCTCTGGCTGCTTTCTCTAGAGCAGCTTAGTGGATGACACACACTCCTGAAGGGCCAAGAGAGGCACTGTGACAGCAAACTGCTTGCTGATGTGAGCTACTGGAATCTCCTAGAGGAAGGGAGAGTTTGGTATGAAAGCTAGGTACAGGCAATGCATATGTGGGTCTCTCCTATGGCAATGCAAATATAGCAGTCAAATATTTTTTAAAAAATCCTTGTCTCTCATGAAATATCTCAAAAAACTATATCTTTCATGACATTTTAATGAACACTGTTTTTTCCAATTCCCTTCTAGTCCTAATCTCATACAATCATAGAATCATCAAGATCATTAAGTCAAACATCCACCCAGAACCACCACTGTATCCTCTAAACCACTAAACCATCACCCAGAACTGGATACAGATACCTCTTGAACATCTCCAGGGATGGTGACTCCACCAGCTCCCTGGGAAACCTATTCCAGTGCCTGACCACTCTAAGAGGGAAAAAATGTTTTCTAATATCTAATCTGAATCTCCTCTGTCTTAGCTTAAGGCCATTTCCACTACACCTCTCACTGCAGGCACTGCAGGAGAGACCAGCCCCAAGCTGGCTACACCCTCCTTTCAGGGAGTTGCAGAGAGCTATGAGGGCCCCTCTGAGCCTCCTTTTCTCTCAGGACCTCTTCCCCAGGTCTCTCAGCTGTTCTTTACAAGACACATTTTCTAGACCCTTC
>VXBT01011129.1:0-27670 GCA_013400235.1 Oriolus oriolus
CTGCCCAAGGACAGTGAAGGCTTCTTTCACCACTCTTTGGTGGCTTGGGTGAGTCCTCTGCTGAGCCTTGAATGAGTCTCCTGGGGCTGCAGGAGAGTAGGGAGGCCCTGGCTGGCCTGGGGATACTGCAGCCCCACTCAAGGCATATCAAACCCACAAGGATTTTTCCCTCCCGTCTTGGGCATCTTTCCCTCACGGAATAAATAAGGTGGTTCTTTATCAGGTATTGACTGGAAATTTTGCAACACATTTCATTGGGGACAAAGGAGGAAATTTTTTCCTTTGCCAGGATTCCAGACCTTATCTCCTGCAGCACACACTGTACAGTGAGCATCTTCCAATGGGTCTCGCAGGGAAGGTGCATCTCCCATAAGTGCAGTATCCCCCTCTTTGCCTGCATCCGGCTGCATTTTGGGTTTCCATGGGGAAAGAAACACACAGAACAATTAAAGCAATCCTCTGGGAGAGCAGGGTGTGGTTGCAAAAGGCTGATGCTGTTTGTGCATTTCTGAACAGTGAATGGGCTCAGCTCCAACCTCCCCACTGCAAAGATCACACACAGGGCAAAAGAACATTCAGAGGCACCCAAAGAGGAACAGCTGGGTGCAGTCTTGGAGCCTGGAACCAAACCCCTTCCTGACCCACCAAAGAAGCTAGGATTCTATTTCCAGGGGCTCTCTCCACCCCAAGTCTGTGTCCTATTGAATGATCACTGGACAAACACCTCTCTCCTCAGTCCCCTGTTCCCTTCCCATCACTCCCACTAATGTGGTCACTTCCCAGGACATGGAAAACCCCAGTAATGGAGGATCACACCCCTCCCCACCTCCCCACTTCTCTCACCTGAAGCACCCTGGACCAGCAGCAGGATCAGGGGGAAGAGCAGGAACAGGATCTTCATGGCTGATGCTGTCGCACGCGGACACGAAGGAACACACAGAGGCCAGTGTTAGGTCAAAGGGAAAATGAGCCAAGAGCTCCCAGGCCAAAGGGCCCACTTCTTTATTTTATACACTTTTAGAAAACCCCATGGATTGGAGAGTGAAATTACCACCCCTCAACCACATAGGTCAAAGGAGAAATCCATCAAACTTCTCCGCCTTAGGAGAAAGAATGAAAATATCCAGGCACGGTTAGCATAACATGGCTTATGTTTACAGAAAGTGCGTGAGAACTCTAACTACAGAATTAAAAACATTGAAGAACTGTGAAAAGCAAGGCAACAGATGCCTCTCCTGGATCTTCACAGGGCTGCAGAGGGGACACCAAGGCAATGGGGACATGCAGGACCCCAGGTGGGGCAGAAGCCTGGGCTCTGTGGTTCACCACACTGCAGAGGGGCTGCTTCCAGCCACAGCAGATCATGCTTCCTCTACTTTCCTCTTGAAAGGAATTCTCTGGTTTGTGCCACCCTGCCAACCTCAGGAGCATTTAATGATGTTTCAGTCTCTGGGAAATCTATTGCCTCATCTGATCCTTTTCCAGGAGATCCCACAGTCACCTACCTGATGAAGGTCTTGGTGTTCAGGTAGCCACAAACCCAACAGGAATCACTTGTGTCCAGCGGCCCTTGGGTCCAAGGAGCACTTTTTTGCCCAAAACGCTCTGATTTTATATTGTTGCAAGCAGTGGGAACATTCACTGATTTCTGCTGACACATCTTCCCTTGGCCAATCAGAAAGCCACCCATCCATGTGGGGATGCTGCGGCTTCTCCTTATCCCTCTCTGATGCAATGGCAGAGGCTGAGGGACCTCCTGGGGCTGTTGCAATCGTCACCGTTGTCCCCACGCAACACCTCTTGTGACACCCGCGGCACTGCGGCACCGGGCTGTGGTGGCCTGGCATGAACTGCCTGGGATGGACAAAACAGGCTGGTGGGTGCATGCAGAAGTAGGAACCAGTCCCAAACAGTCTCTCCTGTGAGGGTGATGAGGCCCTGGCACAGGTTGCCCAGAGAAGCTGTGGCTGCCCCATCCCTGGAAGTGTCCAAGGCCAGGTTGGATGGGGCTTGGAGCAACCTGGGATAGCCAAATGTCTCCTAACCCATGGCAGCGGGTGGAATGAGATGGTCTTTAAGGTCCCTTCTTCCCCAAACCATTCTGTGATTCTTTGATAAAATATTTGTCTCTTCCTGTCCTGTCAGTTTGCTTAGAGAGCTGGTGTTGTGTGATGCACAGAAACATTCAAAAAAATTTGGTTTCCTTCTCTTTTAATGTGACAAGAACAGCTTCATCCTTGCCAATTTGACTTGCATTTGACCTGCCAGGAAGTGATGATCTTAAGGTTGCCTTTCTGATGTCTACTCGGATAAACAAGCAGTGCACAGAGGAAAGGCCATCAGGTGAGAATACAGCTCACCTCATTCTGTCAGAATCCACTGCTTCTAAAACTGCCCTACTTGGCACAAAATCCACAAATGTGGTTCAACAGCAGCAAAATGCTGTTTAAAAATATGTGATCTGTGGGGGATTAGTGAAGGAAGGTGATTTGGGCCTTATCAGGCCTTAGAGGTGTGGACTTGATCAGGAGAGTTTTTGGATTTATAGGAATTCTGTGGTGTTTCAGAAAGATAAAGATCAAGTGGCTCATGGAGGAAAGGTCATGAGACAGAAGGAAGCAATGTATCCATGGCTGCTTTCTGGCCGTGCCCTACATCCATCTTATCATCTGTCCTATATCCCTAGTAAACTTTATTTCTAACCCTTTTTTATCCAAACTGTCTGTCTGTGGTGTGTCTCCAGAGTGCTGGTCCATTGCTCAGAGAGACCAAAGCTCTTGGAGCTGGATCCTGGTGAGAAGAACAGGGCTTGAGGTTGGATGCAACAGGGACACAGGATCTGGCGTCACTTCTCAGAGAGATGCATGGAATCCTGGAATGGTTTGGAAGGAACCTTAGAGATTCCCTCATTCCACCCCCTGCCATGAGCAGGGACACCTTCCACTATCCCAAGATGCACCAAGCCCTGTCCAGCATGGCCTTGGTGCATGATGGGGACATCCCTTGAGCATCAATCCATGGAAGTAGAATTGGGTGTCCATTGATGGGTCTTTGTGTGTGTAAGGACCTTGGAATATCCTCGCTCCTGGAGGTTTGGAACCATTCTCAGGACGAGTCCAGGGCCAGCACAGCCAGGTGTGCAAAGGGCTTTTAGTCCCCACTGCAGGGAGGCAGTGGCTGGGGCCACCCCTGCCCAGGGGAGCTGCTCTGACCTGGGGATCTTGTGCTCAACCCCATCAGAGCTGCAGCTTGGCCTTGCTGATCCAGATTCAGAGTTAGACCCCACAGCTGACATCCTGATTTGGCCTTCCCTGTACCCACAGCAATGCCCAATGCCCCAGGAGAGGCTGCTCTCACCCCCTGGCTGCCCTGCTCCATGGAGGGCAGCAGTGGGTGTCCCTTGCCCCAGCAGCCCCGTGGTCACTGCCCCATTGTGGATACTGAAAAGCTGCTGGGCAGAGGAGTTTTCCATCTCCTTCCACTGCTTCTGTGGGAACTTTCCTTTGCTATGCAAGCTATGTAAACAGTAAGATAGGCTTTTGTAAATAATTCTCACACCTGCTGTTTTTCACTTACGTTTTGTTATTGTAAAATATAATAAATGATTCATTCTCTCACTGGACTCTCTTGCTGCTGCATCTCTGAATTGCTCCTAAGCCTGCTACACCCCATGGCAGTGCAGGGGCCACCCCCAGGGCACCCCTGAGCTGAGCATCCTGGCTCTGCCACAAGGATCATCCACCCCTCTGGCTTCCTAAGTGAGCCCCCCACCCCAACCCCAGGCCTTGAACCCTCCTAGCACTGACCCCCAACTCAATCCCAAGCTCCTGAGAAGCCCCATGGCACGGCCATCAGTCCCTCTGGAGCAGAATGACTTCTCCCACCCGCCAGATACCCCTGGACCCCACGACACTCCCCCAGTGACCCCCACCCAGGCCACACAGCTGGGGATGGGCCCAAGGACACCACGGCAGTGTGTGTCCCATGGAAGAGCCCCACGGAACAGCCCCACGAGGACTCCTGACCCAGCTTGGGACCCAGTGGACAACCAGCAGGTCCCCACCGAAATTAGGGTGGTCGTAGGAGCCCCTCCATCCCTGTGTGGGTGGGAGGTGCTGGGGTCCCCTCGCTGAGCCAAAAAGTTGGCACTGGGGTCCCTGTGAGTGTCACATGTGTCCCCTCTCACACCACGGGTGGAGATGCTGGTGTGGCTGAGGCCAGCATGGAGAGAGGGTGGGTGGTGTGACAGTGTTTGTGTGTCCATGTCTGTCAGGAATGCCCCCCATCCTCCCTGCCCTTCCCTGCACGCAGAGGAAAGAGACGCACGCCCAGGATACACATCTTGGCAGCGGGAACGACCACCACCTTGTATTGGGGACACTGGGGCAAGGGATTCCCATGGGATCACGGCCTGGCTGTCCAGGGTTGCTGCTGCCCCTGGCAGTCCTTGGTGCCTCCAGGCAGCATCGTCCCGACCATGCAGCGAGGGCACAGGCTGGTGTCCTGCTGGGGGATCCAGGAGCCCATCAGGGATACCACCGCCTGTGGGAGGAAAGGTTTGTCAGTGCCTGTCCCACCCAGGGCAGCACTGAGGGCCCAGGGATGTCCCTGTACCCTTGGACTGCATATTCCCCCTCCTTCTTCTTCTTCTCCAACAGGCAGCAACCTCAGCCCTCCGGGCAGCCCTGAACTTACATCCGACAGCAGAATTCCTGCTCGGAGCAGAGGCCGATGCGGCCGATCCCCGGCGGGCAGGAGCGGTGGGAGCAGAATCCCCCGCGGCGCTCGCAGTCCTGGGCTGATGCTCGGGCCGGGGACAGCCCTGCAGGGCACAGAGAGAGGAGACTTTCAGCCGAGATGCTGAGCACAGCCCCTGGTCCCTGCATGGCCAGCGTTAGCCCAGCCCTGCTTGTCCCCTGCCACGACTGTTGAGCAGGTGCCTGCAGCAGAAATCGAGGTGAATTTATGGCACCTGGATGGGAGACACCCACTACACCCCTAAGCAGGCGCTGGGAGAGGCTCTCCATCGTGCCTGCTGCCTCCCTCCTGGAACAAGGGAGAACTCCAAGGGTGGAAGCAGGATTTCCCTTCCTCCCTCCTCCTCCTCCTCCTCTCTAGCAGGGCTGCTGTGCTCCGTGCTGCTCACTCAGAAATGCAAGGGTCAGGAGGCATGGAGAGGGGTCAAATCCCAGTTTGGGAAGGATGAGAGCTTTAATACAATGCCCCAGCTCTCATCCCAACAGCAGAACCTGCAGCTGGAGTCTTTCCTTAAAGGTGTGGGGTGAGAGGGACCTCGGGGAGGATGGCACAGCCACCAGGAGAACTCACACGTGACTCATCAGCTCAGGTGGCAAATCCTCCCTACGAAAACACTGACAAAGGACAAACCCCCCACATTTCTTACCTGTCGCTCCCTGGAGCATCAGGAGGAGCAGAGCGCAGAGGACAGGCAGGATCCGCATGCCTGGGAGTCGCCGGCAGTGTCGCAGCTCTGGGGAGAAGAGAAAGCAGGCAGAGGTGAACGGGAGGGTCCCTGCCTGCAGGTCGTGTCGCACCTGCACAGGGACAGAACTGAGGAGAGGGGATGAGACCAGTCACTGCTGGGAGGATGCACTCGGCAGCCCAGGGTCGGAGCTTCCTGGCACCAGCAGCAGCAGTTTGGTCTCTCTACGTGGACAATGTCCCTGGGGATGGCTGAGTCCTCAAAATGTCCAGCCCCAAAGCTCCTCTTTCTGTTTCTTCCTCCGACAGAGACAAACAAGCAGAGCTTTCCTCATCTGACACCTGAGAAGGATTCCCAGGCCTCCAGCCCGGGATCTTGTGTCATCCCTCCTTGCGTAAGGGCCGCTCGGCGCTGTGGTTTGCTGGACATGTCTGGGGATGCACACACAGCATCCCCGTTCGTTAGGCCTTGGCAAACAATCAGCTTTCACCACACAAAGGAGCTCTGTCCTCCTCCCCCCACGGGAAGCGCGCTCTCTATGCTTCGCTTGAAAATAACCGGGAAGACGCCGCTTGGGATGACATCCCCGTCCAACCGGCAATCCCGGGAAGGTCAAGCTTTAATTGTGGCTTTGTTTGGTGGAGTTTGCTGTGTGTAACCCTTTATTGTTTGATGGTGCACCTTCATGAACAATTCCAGCCTTGCTGCGGGTTCATCAAGCGTTATGAGTACATGTTTGTGGATGGATGTCAAAAACACACTCGTGCATGATGAGTATTCACTGAGTGGTCTCATGAATCGTGGAATCACACAATGATTTGGTTTGGAAGGGACCGGGAGGTTTCATCCTCCTGCCATGGGCAGGGACACCTTCCACTATCCCGGGTTACTCAGAGCCCCATCCAGTCTGACCTCAGACACTTCCAGGGATGGGGCAGCCACAGCTTCCCTGGGCAATACATGAATATGCCTTTGATCCCAACAACTCACCCTATTTCGTTGTTTTTTCACTCCCCAGCGAGGGAAATTGTACAAACTGTTTGCAGATCTGTACCCAGGGGGATCACTACAACTCTGCCATAGTAGTCAGAGCACTCAGGACAGCTTCTTATTTCCTTCACCTCTGAAGGAAATCCTGATCCTATAGATACAGCCAGAAAAAAGGAAAAGGCCATGCCCCAGGTTTTTTTAATATCTGCTGAGCTGTCTTGGCATCAAAACCCAAGAAGGCAAGGGACTGGGAGCAGCTACATCCAGTAGTCAGGCTCCTTACAGAGCTTTGTTAAGGTGGCAATTAGCTGCATCTCTGTGCTGTTGCTCTTTAGCACATGCATCAGCTTAATCCCTGGAAGTGTCCAAGGCCAGGTTGAACGGGGCTTGGAGCAACCTGGGATAGTGGAAGGTGTCCCTGCCCATGACAGGGGGGCTGGATCTAGATGATTTTAAGGTCCCTCCCAACCCAAACCATTTTATGATTCTCTGATTCCATGAATTTGAACATGTAGAGTGTTGGGGAGATGGAATTGGGATAAGAAGCAGGGAGGAGATGCACAGCATGGATCCTAGCGGGTTTCAGCCTGTGTTCGGTTCTAAGGTGGCTCTTGAAGCCATTCCCCAGCCATAAAGGCAAGGTCAGATATTTGTGGTGGTGAACTAAAAACATGATGAGACTGGATTCTGCATGATGCTGGCTACAGACAGAGGAGTGTAAAATTGCAAGGGCTGAACCCTCCCTGCAAAGTCCTCAGTCCTTGAGCAAAAATCTTGGGCCTTTCCAGTTTGTGAAACACTCACCTACTGCGGATTGTGCAAAAAACCTCTTAGGACATCAACTGTAAATTGCTGGGTTGGCTCCACTTGGCAACTTCCTCAGGTTTCCATCCAGGGAGATCCCTGGGAGGAGGCCGTTGGCCCAGCTTCCTGCCCTGCACGAGGCTGTGGTTTCAATGGTGGCAGAGTCATTTGCAGAAACATCTGCTTTGAACAGGCCCAGAGACTGAGGGAGCTGGGCCTGTTCAGTCTGGAGAATACTGAGAGGGGATCTCAACAATTCATATAAATACCTCCAAGGGGTATCAGAGGATGGTGACAGACTCTGTTCAGTGGTGCCCAGCCACAGGATGAGGGAGCAATGGCCATAAAATAAACCACAAGAAGTTCCACCTACACATGAGGAAGGAATTCTTCGCATTTGAAGTTGTCAGAGCACTGTAACAGCTGCCTGGGGAGGTGGTGGAGTTTCCTCTCTGGAGACGTTCCAAACCCACCCGGATATGTTCCTGTGTCACCTGCTCCAGGTGATCCTGCCTTGGAAGGGGGTTGGACTGGATGATCTCCAGAGGTACCTTCCAACCCTAAAAATTCTGTGATTCTGTGGTTCTGTGAAGGGTGGGCAGATGCTCTGCAATAAATGGGGAGCTCAGGGCTTTGAGTCAGTCCTTTGCACCTGGGTTGGTTGCTTCCCGTAAGAAGTCAACCATTACTGCTCCTCCCTTCACAGAATCCCAGAATGGTTTGGGTTGGAAGGGACCTTAAAGATCATTTCCATCAACCCCACAACTTCCACTATCCCAAGTTGCTCCAAGCCCTGTCCAACCTGGCCTTGGACACTTCCAGGGATGGAGCAGCCACAGCTTCTCTGGGCACCAAGGACTCCTTGTCAGCACAAGGATGCTCCTGACTGTGCAGGAGCAGCTGCAGAGACAAGGAGCTGCACCTTCAGAGGTTTCTGTTGTGGTCCAGGGCAGGACAGGGTAAATCTCTTAGAAGAGAAGTGATCAAAGTCAACAAGGAATTGGCCTCTCATACATGTTTCTATAATTGCCTCAAGCAATGTCACAGGTCTAACCCTGATCTCCTGATTTGCTACTGCAGCCAATACAAATTTTGAAGATTCACTCCAAATTTATATCAGGCAGAAAAACCAAGGGTAAAACCAGGCTTCAAATTATCAATTTGTCCTGCTCAGTGTGTCTTTAGCTCCTATAATACAACAAGATGCTGTTCCCTGGTCTGAAAGCTCTGGGGAGATGGGAGCCCCAAGTTTTCAGGGCAGAGGTGCTGTGAGGCGTCACACTGGAGAAGACTTTTGTGCTCCCCATGGAAATGGTGACTGATCCCAGTTAGCCACGACAGAGAATTCCCTAGCAGGCATATGTGGAGAACTTGCCAGCACTCACTCAATCAGCAGCCCAAGAGGGGAAAATATTTTGGTGGACTACACATTCCTGGCAAGTTTAGATTGATTTCAGAATTCTTGTTTAAAACTCTAAGTGGAAATAAGACTTGGGAAGTGAATTACTATCGGAAATAAATGACAACACCACACAGGGCAGCCATGCAACCTCCCCAGATCTTGCTTTTATTGAAAGGAGAATGACAAATCCTTGGTGGCCGGTACAACAACTCCTTGAATCCAGCCATGTTAAAAGCGATCATTCCCGGAGATTCTCCACAATCAGCCACACTACAACCTACACAAAGGAAAGGATATTTCAGGGTTTTCAAAATTATGATTATGAGGAAAATCCTGCTACTTGGGATTCAAATGATAATTTGGGAAGTCATCTTTGCCCCAGTTAAATCCCAAACTTACCATCTGCAGCAATTATACCCGATACGACACGACCCCAGGTAATCGTTGCCACGAGGGCATTTCCCCTTGTGGCAGAAAGTCCCACGATATCCACACTCCATGTAAGGTCTCCTGGGTCTTGCCAAGCTTCTACCTTAAAAAGGCACAAATAAACCAACAAATAAACAAAAATGGGAGACATTTTATTTCTGGTGGGGATTTGCATTTTGCTTAATCCCTGAGAGCTGGCACCATGTCACACTGGTGCCCGAATTCATGACAATGTAACCCTCAGGGGAGGTCTATGGGCAGAACAATCAAGCAAATGCTTTAATTCCTTCTTCTTATGCTCTCCAAGCCCAGGACTCCCTCAGGAACTCAGATTTTAGGGATGGGCATCAGAGAGCTGATAGAAAACAGTAAGCAGACACTTAGCAGCTCTTAAAACCTTGTAGGTCACAACTCAGGAGAGATGCACCAGCTCATCTGGGAGGGTCCTGCTTGTATAAAAAAGAGGGGAAGAGACTTTTAATGTAAACAGACAGTGGTAAGACAGAGGGGAATGGTTTTAAACAAAAAGAGGAGGGATTTAGATTAGGTTTGCGGAAGAAATTTCTTTCTTTTGGGGGCAGTGAGGCCCTGGAACAGGTTGCCCAGAGAAGCTGTGGCTGCCCCATCCCTGGAAGTGTCCAAGGCCAGGTTGGACGGGGCTTGGAGCAAGCTGGGATAGTGGAAGGTGTCCCTGCCCATGGCAGGAGGATGAAACAAGATAAGCCTTAAGGTCCCTTCCAACCCAAACCATTCCACGATTCTATGGTCCTATAGATTTGGCTATTTCCCTCCCTATGCATTTCACCCATGTCTCAAACAGGTCCCGGTGTCCAGCAGTTCGTAGGGATGGCTCCCATACGTGGATAAATTCATCAATCCACGCAGAGCAAATCCTGAACACCAGGCATTGCCCTCTGGGTCCGAACAGCCTGGAACTGATGTTTGTTACCCACATGGCCAAACTGAATTCCGTGCTAAAACAGGATACCCACGTTCAAACTGCCTTCTGGGAATGGCCACCAGCCTGTGCTATTCCCAGAACAGGTTTTACCCGTGGAAGTGCTAATTGTCAGGGATCAAAACAACCCCAGGGAGCAGACTACCAATTAGGCAGGAGGTTGCCTGGCGCTGTTTGGTTAATTAATAAAGATGTAGCCTGGCAGCTGATGTGCTCTGGATGCACCTGACTGAGTGCACATGAAGCAATTAATTCTGGTTTCCAGCTCATGCATGGAACAACGCTAAGCCCAGGGTATTCAGAGAGAGGGGAGCTTGTTCCATCAAACAGGTAATGGATATTACATATGTACAATGCATCCAGCACAGCCCTGGTGTGCTGGATTCCCAGCATGTGAGTGGAGTGATACATGTACACCCAGAAAATCCCAGGGAGAAATGAAGGAGTGCTTGGGAGAGTGAATAAAACACTCCTGGTCTCAAACTGTCTGTCTGTGGGGCACTACAGAGGTGTATGGGAGCAGTCTGAGCTCTCAGAAACACTTTTTTTCCAGGTACAGGTAAATTTATTGTTTTAATATACCCAGAAGGTCCTACTGAAAACAGCCCCAACACCCACTGTGTGTTAAATAAGGACATAAAACAGACCAAAGGAACTCCTTGCCCAGTGTCCTGCCCCTGGGAACTGCCATAAGCAGAGGCCCAGGTAAGAATAAGTTCAGACAACCACATAGAATCATAGAATCACAGACTCGTTCAGGTTGGAAAAAACCTTTAAGATCATCAGGTCCAGTTGTTAACCCAGCACTGCCAAGCCCACCGCTAACCCATGTCCCCAAGTGCCACATCTGCACATATTTTAAATCCCTCCAGGGATATATATGACACTTCTCCCACATTTCTGCTCTTCTGCAGTCCATCACAGTCTTTTCCCATCCTTACTTCCCCAGAGGATGCTTTCCACCCTGTTCCCACAGAGATCAAAACTCCACCAGCCCTTGTTTGTGCACAGAGCGCCCTGCAAACGTAGCTGTGCCATTTTGAGGGTTATGTTAAAACACAGTCCCTTTTTCTGGACAAAAGAGTTGGTTTGGGGTTTCAGACGCCTCTGCAGCCCTGCAACAGGCACAGCCTACATCACCCCTTATGGCTGAACAGGTTTCTCCACCAAGGAGATGCTGCCAGTGGCATTTAAACCTTAACTCGTGATTTTGTGCCTCTCCACCCCGTGTCTCAGCTCCTAAAACGAAGGATATTTGAAGAACATGGGACTGGATTCCTTTTTATTTTCTCTGTGTGCTTTAAGAATATTTGATTATGATTTAATTTGTTTGTTGAGTGACTCAGAGGGAAAGTGGTTTAAGTACAATCCTGCACGGTTTAACAGGGAAAACGCTGGTGCTGAATGGTAATTTTGGGGGTGCCCCTTGTGCTTTCAGAGTGGTGGTTGGATTGTCTGCCTGCTAATTTCATGCATCATCTGTAATCTGCCAACGAGTTTTGACGTTTTGTGTGAGGATTCTTTGCAGGAGGCAGCTTGGCCACATCCCAAAGGGACAGGAGACCTTTGCAAGACTCTTCAGTCCCTCACCTTGATTTACACCTTACCTGCAGCTCCTTGAAATGCCACCAAGAGGAGAACAAGGAGAAAAGGATGAATTTTCATGGCAGAGGGTGGGCTGGGAACTCGAGTCACTACAGAGAAAGGAGACCAGGACACTGGTTAGAGGCTTGTCCCTCCAGTCCCAGAAGTGGCATAGAGAAATGTTATTCAAGACCTGGAAGTTACCTAAAAGAAGTTGTTACACATTTCTGTTGTGATAATATCTATTGTCCTAAGATTTTCCTGGAGCACACATAGGATCATGGCATAGGAAAAAAACTTATATGCAAAAAATTCAATTTTAAATCCCCTTTTAATTAATGCATCAAGTAACCAGCTATTTATCCTGGATTTCTCGATACTTTGCAATGCATTGCAACAAATTTGATTTGCCTTATAGAAGCTAAAGCTGTTAATTCAGAAAGGAAAATGAGACCATTTTTGCTATATTTATGCAAAACAAACCCATGGGTGTTCTCAAGTTTGTCTAATAAAAAGAGAGCAGAAAAAGTTCCTTTGCAATTAAATCAAAATCCAGCCCCAGCTCCTTATTCTTGCTCAGAGGCTGTTGCTTTTTCTTCACCTCAAGAATTACATGATTTCCAGGATAAATTTTTTGAGTATTTGCATTTCCTGCAGCCAACAAGAACTCCTCTTCTTTATCAACATTTGACTCCTCTAGAACTGGCTCGTGACAGACTGGAGTCACTGCACAGTTAAGGCTATAAAACAAAATGCAGACAAACATGAAAGATATGAAGTCTCCAGCCCGTTTAAGAAGGACAAAACCTTTTAAGAGAAGCTGAATAATGAGAGTATTTTGGTTGTTACCAGGTAGGAGGAGGCTCTAGGCTGGAACAGTCCCAGGATCTGTGTCCACCTCCCGGATGAAGATGAAGGAGCAGAGCGTGGGTTTGTGCTGTTTCTGGAGGGTGGTGAGGGATGTTTGACCTCCACAGCCTTCTGGTGGCCAGTGAGGTTTTGGGGAGCTTTGGGGACACCCAATGAATCCTCTTTGCTGTCGTCCTCCTAAGAGGAACCGAGGTCTAGCTTTCAAACCATTGCAGCATCACCTCAGGAAATGTGTTGAGATGCGAAAAACCACCTTGGGCCACCTCCCTTTGAGCAACCCTTTGGCCACAGCAGCTCACTCAAGGTCTCTGTTTCCATCTATTTTCAGAGGTTTTATATTTTGTTACAGACATGAACAATATATCATCATAGAAGTAAAATAATCATCAGCTGGAATTATGGTTAAAATAAAAAGCACCAAACCTACGTTAGTTGGGAAGTTAGTTCTTCTTTGGAAATTCAGGAAGAGGGTTAATGAGCTGTCATTAATTCTACATCATTTGGAAGGGAAAATCTGGACAATTAAGAACATGGAAAACATCTGCACTAGAAAATGGTAGGGAAAAAAATTGAGAGAGGAAAACAGAAATCTAAGAGCTATGAATAAAAAAGGAAAAAGTGTTCAGTTTTTTTCAAATTTTTTTTCAAATTTTTGCACCAAAACATTTTCATTACTAGGTTACCTGCCTGGCATGCAAGGTATTTTATGCCATATCTATTCGTGGAAATTATTACAGCCCATGCCCAGCAATTTTAGTTTTATTATAATCTTCACTCTCTTGCCATGGACAGAAGAGTTCTCTGAGCACAGCACTCCTAAGCATCCTCCTTTCTCACTAAGGATTCCCCCCAGTGGCTCCCTGCTTTCCACGCATTTACAGACATTTCTATAAATTCCTGTTGCAAAGGGATCTTCACCGTCCTTTTATCCCTCTTTCCTACTTGAATCCGGCCGGCCCCGTTCCATGGGAGGTGCCGTTCTCCTCTGGCAGCTGCTGCAGCACGGCTGAGCTCATCCCCTGCGAGAGCCTCCCTGGGCTCGCCCTTCATGCCCTGCAGGGATTTTTTCTTAGATCTCTTTGTTTTCTTTCCCAACCGAAGCAACTATTTCACTGAGGCTTCCAGCACAGCCTTTTCGGCAGCTTTCAGGCTGCCCGCAAGCTTCTTGTTTCTCTGGGCTGCTCCTTTGGGTGCTTTTCTTTCCTCATTTTTTATTTTTTTGAGATTAAAGATTAACATGTTGAACGTATTGGGTCCCACAACGTGGTTAAACGTAATTGTGCTGTGGTCACTTTTACAGAGCAGCTCCCACAAACAACTTTGGAGCTGGGTCCTTTGCACCTAATCCAGGAAGGCAAATGTTCTGGTGGGTGCCAGGACCAGCTGTTCTAAGAATCACCATTTGTACAGCATGAAAAATGTACATTTTACAGAGAAAAAATCTAATCTCTGCATCTCCTGGCATCATCCACAATCACCTGTCAGAGCTGCTCTGCTGCATCACCTCAGGCAAGGGAAGGACCTGCAGAAGATATGCCCTGGTCCCCGGGGCTGTTGCTGAAACCCTTCCCTGAGGTGTTGTGAGGTGTTTGCAGACAGATGTGCAGCCAAACATCTGGGCTGAAAAGGGGCTCGGCAGGTGAGGGATAGCTGGGTCTGTGTGATGTCACCTGTGGGCAGCTCTGGAGCGCTGAGCCCAGATCTGGGGGTCTCCAACACAAGAAAGCCTTGGAGCTGCTTGAGCAAGTCCAGAGGAGCCCATGGAGATGCTCCAAGGGCTGGAGCCATGGCCAGGGACATCTTCCACTATCCCAGGTTGCTCCAAGCCCTGTCCAGCCCGGCCTTGGACATTTGCAGCCATCCAGGGGCAGCCCCAGCTTCTCTGGGCACCCTGTGCCAGGGCCTCACCACCCTCACAGGGAAGAATTCCTTCCCAATATCCCATCTGTCCCTGCCCTCTGGCAGTGGGAAGCCATTCCCTGTGTCCTGTCCTTCCATCCCTTGTCCCAAGTCCCTCTCCAGCTCTCCTGGAGCCCCTTTAGGCACTGGAAGGGGCTCTGAGGTCTCCCTGGAACCTTCTCTTCTCCAGGATGTAGCTTTGTTGGAGACCTGAGGAGGTTTTTAGCAAAAGAGGCTCCTGGCTGCTGAAATCCAGCAGAGAAAAGTGCAGCCAAACCGGTGGCTGGGAGGCAGCCAGAGCAACTGGGAGCTGGCAGAGAAACTGGGGAGGGTGGCTCGCTCTGGGAATATCTTCTGGAAGGCCCTCTGGCTTTCTCCTTCTCTGTCTGGCATAGTGCCAGGGTGATGATGGCACAGGATTTATTCCTGGCTTGGAACACAGGAGGAGAGACTGAGGAAAGACAGCTGAGACACCTCAGGGTGGGAATGATGACGATGGAGGGCAGGGGGGATGAGGTGATGAGGTTCACACATCTTCTGTGGGTGACAAGGAGGGTCACATTGTGCCTGCACGGACCCTGGCAGCTTTCTCACTGCTGAATTTGCAAAAATGGTCCTTCCACATCCCACTCTCAGCTCTGGAAGGGGCTTTGGTGCCCATTAGAGGCTGAGTTATGCTTTGTATGCTAAAAATTGGGTTTTCTAGGAATGGGCCACGTGGTATTTGCTGCTGTGGAGGACAGAGGCAGCCAAGGCTGAGCTTCCCTTGGCTTCAGAGCCCTAATTACACCCCTGACTTTATTAAAATGCTTCGCTGGAGCTGGGCCCAGCAGCTCAACATCATTAATTAATGAAACACGAATACGGGCATGGCAGTGGGACAGGAGGAAAAGTGAGTTGTCCTTTACGCCCAAAGGGCCCCCAAACCCAACCAGATGGAGCTGAGGCTGCAAAGATGCCAAGTTCCTGGTGAAAAGCAGTGCTGGAGACCCACAGAGAGCCTGGGGATGCTCCCACGAGTAGGGACAACCAGGCAAGGAGTTGTCTGAGCAGTTTGGTGGCTCCTGTTACACAGCAGGGCCTGGGCTTTCTTGCCAGAGTTTCAAAAAAACCTTAATAAAATTAAAAAAAAACCTTAATGAAATTTAAAAAAACCAACAGTAAATATATGAAAGCCCCTGAACACAGGTACATCCAACAGCCCAGCTGATGTACAAAGTTTTGGGAGCTTCCTGCACCGTTTTGCAAAAACCACCAAAACCATAAGCGATATTTTGACTTAATTAAACCTCCCTTCATGGCTTTTCCTCTAGCGACCTGCTGGGGATTTATTTTCTAAAAAGCATCAGGGATGGAGGCTGCAGGGCTGGAAATCGGGATAAAAAGCAAATGCACACAAGAGGGCCCCTGCAACCTCCGACGCTTGGGATCCCATTCCACAACGGCTTCATCTCTGTAGTAGGGCGGGAAAACAACGGGATTGATTCACGGCTCTGTGCACACCGTGTCCCAGCTGCCACCTAGTGCTCATCCCCGCGGCACGGGGACATCGCGGGCATCGCACGGGGCACATCGGGGTGGGCCTGTCCCAGCGCACAATAATTTGGGGGACATCGGGGTGGGCTTGTGCCAGTTCTGAAGAACACAGGGGACATCGGGGTGGGCTTCTGCCGGTGTACAAGAACCCGGGGGACATCGGGGTGGGCTTCTGCCGGTGCACGAGAACCCGGGGGACATCGGGGTGGGCTTGTGCCAGCGCACAACAATTTGGGGGATACCGGGATGGGCATGGGGAAGTGCGCAGTAGCTCCAGTGGTCTCGGGCTGCTGAAGCCCCCGTCGGTCTCTGTGTCCCCAGGCCCCCGAGGGTGACGCAAGCACTGTGATGTCACACTGCCCGGGGAGGGGACACCGGGGGAGGTGCCCGGTGAGGCCGGGGAGGGGCGGGCGGAGCGGGACCGGCTGCGGCGGCTCCTTCTTCTTCCTCCTCCTCCTCCTTCTCCTCCCCTTCCTCCCTCCTCCTCCTCCTCCCTGTGCTGCTCCTAGGATGCGCGGGGCCGTCCCCAGGCTCAGCCTGGCGCTGCTGGCGGCGGAGAGCGGCGCCCGTGAGTGAGCGCGCAGGATGCGCGCAGGACGCGCGGGGCCGTGGGGGGCTGCGCTCCCGCGGAGCGGGGGGAAAGGCGGATGGGATGATGGCAGTGACCCCTCTGCGGCCATCCCGGGGGGCCGGGGTCACCCCCGGGGACCGGGAAGAGGGGGTCATCCCTGCGCCCCGCGGTTGTGCCCGCGGTGTCACGGTGGGCGCGGGCGTTCGGCATCCCCGCGGGCCCAGCCGTCCTGCTGGATTTTTAATATGAAAAATCGATCCTCCCCCACTTATTTATTTATTTGTTTATTTTGGAGCCCGAGCTTTTTATCAGAGCCCTCCTTGGGGCCCGGCCCCTCGGTGGCGGTGGCTGTGCCACGGCTGACAAAGCCACCGGGAGCCGGCAGCTGGAGATAAGGACAAGGGCTGCGAACCCCTGGGCGGGCTGGGAGATGGAGTTCTGGCGGGAATGGCTTTAAACTGAGAGAGTAGGTTTAGATTGGATATTAGGAGGAAATTCTTCCCTGTGAGGGTGGGGAGGCCCTGGCACAGGCTGCCCAGGGAAGCTTGGGCTGTCCCTGGATCCCTGGAAGTGTCCAAGGCCAGGTTGGAGGGGGCTTGGAGCAACCTGGGATAGTGGGAGGTGTCCCTGGCCATGGCAGGGGTTGGAATGGGATGAGCTTTAAGGTCCCTTCCGACCCAAACCGATCTGGGATTCTCTGGTTATGAATGGCACAGCTCAGTTGCTGGGGGGGGGTGTGGCTGTGTCATCCCTCAGCGCCGCCTCTCTGCCCTTCTCCAGGGCTCTGTGCCATCATCCACTACCTTGTCCGTGGGCAGCTGGGCTGGTTCGGGCTGACCATCGCCTGCCTGGTGCCCGGCTACGCCGCCCAGCTCCTCAGCATGCTCTGGTTCCGGGCAGACGGACACCCGCCCGGCTGCTGGCTCCTGGCGCTCCACCTCCTGCAGCTGGGCCTCTGGAAGCGGTGAGAGACCCTCCCCACGATCCTCCCAGCCCCCACAACCCGGGTGCAGCCCCAAACTTACCCAAACCAGGGTGGGCAACTTGTCACGGTGGCTCTTGCAGGTACTGGGATGTTCTGCGGGCGGAGGCGGGCGGCGGTGCCGGGGAGGTGCTGGCTCAGCTCGGGGACGTTTGTGTCCTGCGGCTCCTGGAGGCCCTGCTGCAGACCCTGCCTCACCTCCTGCTCCAGGCCTATGTCGTGGTGGCCGTGGACCCAGCGGGCTTCATCCCTGGTGAGTTGCCAGGAGGATGGTTCATGTTGTGGAGGGATGATGAGTTTGGGTGAGGGATGCGTGTGTCCTCTGGATGTTGCATGCAATGTGCAACATGCTGCAAAGGGACTGGGAAGCTTCAGTGTGGAGCAGCAGGGACAAGTGTGGCTGAAGGATCTGCTGTGGCTGAAGGCAGGGGTGGCTGCTTTGCCCCAAAGGTGAACTTTGAGGTGTGCAAAGAGGGATGTTGGGTGTGGAGTTGATGCCTTAGGTTTTAGCTTTTATATTTTACAAATTCTGTATTCTCTGTATTCCTAGTGTGTGACTCTGAACTGTCTTGCAGCCTGTTAGCTGCTGTTCTCTCATTCTAAGACAGACATAACAAAGCCTCTCCAGGCTTGCTCTCCAAGGACACCCAGACCGTTCTAGGGCTGAAAAGTGTAAACCAGCATCTCGAGAAGGGGGGCAAGTTGGGGGGGCTGTTATGCTGATCTGCAAACAGACCAAACCTATAACAGTGTCAAGAACTTGTGACTCATCGTCCATCTCGGGTGTAGCCTTTGGCCTGCCCAGATGTACCTCTGAAGGCCTTTTTTTAAATAAATATCACCTTTATTCCCTTACCCTGTGTAGTCTCTGTTTCCAGATTGGCCTTGTAAGGCATCAGAGTCATGACATGTGCAAGGTCACACTCATTCATTGTCCATCTCTGGTCTGATGGCAGCGATCAGAATGGAGCTGCCCTGGGGCTGCAGAGCTGTGCCCATGGAGAGAGCACTCAGAGGGTACCCACAGGGAGATGCCGAGCACACAGAGACCAGAGTTAGCAGGATTTAGTTGAAATACTCCCATTTCATCCCTGGTAACATTGAAGCCAGGCTGAACAGGGCTCTGAGCAACCTGGTCTGGTGGAAGGTGTCCGTGCTCACTGCAGGGGGTTGGACTGGATGGCCTTTAAGGCCCTTTCTGTGATTCCTTGATTCCGTGATTCACTTGGCAGGATCGAGGGGTGTCTGGCTTGTATGGGGGTGCCGTGCTACCAACACCTCCTTAACACAGAGAATCAGCCCTGCTGTGCATCTGAGCCTCCCTCAGAGCCCTGACTGCCCCTGGTCCCTACAGGTGTCAGCGCAGGGCTGTCCCTGCTGTCCCTGGCCTGGGCTTTGGTCTCCTACAGCCACCTCACCTGCCTGCTGAGGCCCGGACACCTGAGCCCACCGGCCGCCGTCATCCTGTGCCTGCTGCTCTGGAGGACAGGGATGCTGGGCACCCGGGTCCTGGCCCTGGTGCTCTTTGCCAGGCTCTATTCCTTCTGGGTTTTTGCTGTGGCAGGTAAGACCTGAGACCCCCCTTCCCCACATCCCTCCCTGACATCAGCCCTGCGATGCTCCTGCTGCTGGGGCTGTTTGCAGCCTCCCCCAGGAACGGCTTTGCAAATTCAGTCCCTTCTCCCTGCAGGTGTCCACTGGCTGCTCATGTCCTTCTGGCTGGTGGCCCAGCAGACGGATATCGTGGCCCAGCCATGCCGCTGGAGGCTCTTCAACTGCCTGCTGGGAGCTGTGTACATCTTCTGCTACATCAACGTCCGGCCCGGCCCCTCCAAGACCAGGGTGGCCGTGTTTTATGCAGTGAGTACCTGGAATATTTTGTGTTGCACGTGGATGCAGCTGCTGGGGACAAGCAACAGCTCCAGACTCTCCATTTTCTCCATCTCTCACATCACCACTTGCTAAAAAACCAGCCTTTTACCGTGTCCTGACAAAGCCATGTGGTCACCAAGGTGGATGAACCTTCTGCGCTGGCTTTGATTCCTTAGAGGCAGCCTTACAATGTCAGTGGTGAAAAATAGGTGAGAGCTTGCAGAAAGTTCAGTTTGACTACTTCTATGTTTAAAGTGATAAATTAGGTGCAATATAAAACAGGAGAAGTGTCCAAGGCCAGGTTGGATGGGGCTCTGAGCAACCTGGGATAGTGGAGGGTGTCCCTGCCCATGGCAGGGGGTGGAATGATCTTTAAGGTCCCTTCCAACCCAAACCATTCTGCGATTCTAAGAATCTATGAAAATCTAGAAACTGGGTACTTTCTATTATCAGAGGCACATCTAAAGCCATCAGAAGGAAATAAGTGATGACTCTCTTCCCCCTGCCCTGCAGGTAATGCTGATGGAGAACACGCTCCTGCTGCTGTTGGGCACCCGCTTCCTGCAGACAGAGCTGAGGAACAGCCTGACTGTGACTGGGGCTGTCATGTCAGGGTCTGTAATAGGTAAGAACATTGATTTTAGAGCCTGGATTGCACATTTTGAGAGTAGTTTGAGGAAATGAGCATCCAGACCCTCGTCCCAAGTCCCTCTCCAGCTCTCCCGGAGCCCCTTTAGGCACTGGAAGGGGCTCTGAGGTCTCCTTGGAGCCTTCTCTTCTCCAGGTGAACACCCCCAGCTCTCCCAGCCTGGCTCCAGAGCAGAGGAGCTCCAGCCCTTGGAGCATCTTTGTGCCAAGCAGGGTCATGTTTTCCCAGTGGGATGGGGGCAGAGGGAAGCTGTGTGGGCTTTGTGCAACTTCCCACATCCTCAGATCAACTGTGTTAAAGAAATGAGATGGAAAAGGAGCAATTCCTCTGGTCTTGGATGAGTTTAGGATATAAGTAGGAAGGTGCCTTAAAAACCTGCTGATATCTCATGTGAAGGCCAGAGGATGGGGATGCTGTGACATGGAAGGTTTCCTGCATCACTCATCTCCCTGTTGGGCAACTGTCAGTCTGCAAAGTAATCCAGATGAAATTTGGGCCTGATTGTGCACTTCCTTTCCCAAAAGCTGCTCAAGTGGGATTCTTGCGTCCCTATAAATGCTTGAAAGATGTGCTGCTCAGACACCTGATTCTCAGCAGCATTTTTGCAAAGGCCTTGTTGATCTGGAGGTGCAGCAAGTTCTGGCCTCTTCACATTTGACCAAAATGCTGCTGGGGCTCATCACTGACACCTTTCTGCTCCTTTCCAGGTGCCACAGCTCTGGTGGTTTACTACAGCCTGCTCCATCCCAAGTCCACAGAGATCTGGCAGGGATTCCTGGAGACAACCTGCAGTGCTGCAGCAGCTAGGCAGGAGGAGGTGTCTGGAGAGAGCTCCCAAACCAGGCAGAGCTCAGGGACTTTGGGAGATGAAGAGTCCTTGGCAGGGGAAGGGACCAAGACAGACTCCAAAAATGAGACCAGCTCATCGCTCCTGCAGTCCAAAGGGTGCTTGGAGGACAGCTGGACAGACCATCACCACTGGCTGCTGGTGAAGCTGGCCTTGAAGACGGGAGATCTGTCTGTGATCAACGCAGCTTTCGGAGATGGTGGCGTGGGAGAGGCTTTCCCTGGAGGATGGATGATGGGGAAATCCCCTGGCCTTGAGCCCAGGGCAAACTTTTCCCTCCCCATGCGGGACATCCCTCCCTCTGGGCTGGCAGTGGGGAATGGGGGAGGCATCAAACCCAGTGCTGGTACTGTGGGAATGGCACAGGAGGCCGGAGCAGGGCAGGAGCCTGCTCTTCCCCCATCCACATCCCACCCCAGTGGCTTCTCCCCGGATTCAACCGAGAGCTCCTCTGTGTATTTCAGTGCAAGCGCAGGAGGCATCGCCTCGCCTGGGACAGGGACGGCCACAGCCATGAGCATGGCCCTAGTGCAGAGGGACAGCGAAGCCCAGCCTCCCCCAGGTTGCCTGGGAGAAAGAGGAGGAGGAAGAGGAGGGGATTTATCCCTTGGGATGGCCAGCATCAGCCCAATCCTTGGCGCCCGTGCCCACAAGTGTCTGCAGAGAAGCTCTTCCCTCGGCAACACAGGCAGCTGTGGGGTGGCAGGTCCCGCCAAAGAGGGCTCAGAGCCCACAGGGACAGAGGGTGCCCTCGTGGGTTGCCATCACCTTTGGGACACCCACCCCTGTGGCCTGCAGGGAACTGTCGTGAGGAGCAAGCTGAGGTCACCGTGCTTCACCTCCACCCCCAAGGCCGGCTCTAAATGCCCCCAGCGAGGACTGGGAGAGCTGGGAGAGGGGACAGACCTGTCTGGGTTACCAGGGTGACCCTGTAAATGGCTGCTCTGTCACCTTGGGTCAGCCTTGGGGCGACTGTCTCATCAACAGGGTATGGCAGGAGGTGGTGGGACGAAGACTGTCCCCACAGTGCCCCTGCCACGGGGCTGATGTGCTCCCCCATCACTGGGACATCACCTTCCCTCCCAGCACATCTTCTCCTTGCAGTTTTGAAGAACTTCAAAAGCCTTAAAAAGCCCTAAAAGTCCAGGGCTGGTTATTTATTGAGCTTATTTATGTCACAGTCCTGCCAGGCAGCCGGAGCCTTCTGCCTTTGGCGTATTTGTGACAGTGACTTGAAGTGTGTCCTTTAACCAGTGCCTGCACAGGCTGCTGGCCTGTCCCAGTGTGGAGATGTGGTTGCTGTCTCCAGGGGCTGCAGTGCTGGCCAAAGCAGTTTTCTCAGGACAAGTAAGTGCCTAAACCAGAAAAATGACGAGTTTTACTCCTGGATGTCCTTCCTTCTGGGCAGAGTAAGGCCTCAAGTAAGGCTCAGCATTGCTTGATTTGTTTTTCCCCAGCCAAGTTCATCTTGAGACCTTTTCCAAATCCATTTTTGAGGGTCACATAGGATTTCGTGCTGCAGACCAGAACCTCAGGACCTGGAATTACAGCCAAAAGCCATGTCCTGCCACTTGCCCACTGTCCTGCTTCCTCCTCAAGTGGCCTTTTCTCTCCAGCCTTCTCTTTGTCCCCTTCCAGATGCAGATCACAGGATCCCCGAATTATTTGGGTTGGAAGGGACCTTAAAGCTCATCCAGTACCACCCCCTGCCACATGCAGGGACACCTTCCACTAGACCAGGTTACCAGCTTATGATCCACACCTGCCTGGATGCTTCCCCCTAAACTTAGCCTCAGGCCAAATCTCAAACCAGTTCTACTGCCACCAAAAAATCCCCAGTGCAGGCAGGGCTTATTTGTGTCAGGAACTAAAACCATCAATACCATGGTCCCAGAAATAGCCAGTGCTTCCCACCAGGCTGGCTGGGCATGGATTTGTGCCCCGGGCATAGGCTGGTGCCCAGGACATGGCCTGACATGTTAATTGAGGTGTGATCAGCTGGATTCACCATGAAGTTCATGGGTGCCAGCTGGAGCACATCTGGCTGTGCTCTCCAGCTGTTGTCCCACCGTGGGCAGGACTCTGGTGCTGCCACAGGGCAGGAAAGGCAGCAGGAAGGGCACAGGCATGTCGTGAATTATTAAAAAAAGCTTCCATGATGCATTCACTGCTCAGGGCTGACCCTGCCAGATGTTTCCTTGGGGCACTGAAAACTCACTTGGTGCCGGGTATGGAGTGAAGCCACATTCCAAGGTGGTGAAGGCTCCCTGTCTCCAACTGAACCCTAGCCCCCAGCACCGGGGCTGTGCTCTGCAGGCAGGAGCAGTTCCAGTGGCTTTTCCAGAGCCCTCCTCCCTGTGTGGATCACACAGAAGGCAGCAGCGCTGCTGGGCCATTACGGGAATTTTTATCTCGCTTGGTTTTCTACTTTTGATGATATATAATTATGCTTCAAAAAAACCCCAAACCAGCCTTTGCTGTGTCTGTGTCTCATGTTGGGGGTGAAAATAAATGTGGAGGGGTCTTTCTTCCCACTCTTGGCTCCTGCAGCCCCAGGATGAGTTGTCTGCTGGGATTTCCAGTGGGAGGGTGAAGAAGGGACCTGGGCAACAGGATCCGAGGGACTGGCATGAAAATGTGTCAGGGCAGGTTACGGTTGGGTGTTAGAAAAAGATTCAGCCAGCATGAAACTGTCCCACAGGCCAATCAGAAAAGACACTACGATCAAACAGACAATTTTGAGATAGCAAAGAATACTTTTGTGAACAGGAGTCAGGTGTAAACAAGGACTTGGATTTCTCAAAGCACACCCACAATGCAGAGGTGCACCGTGAGCTGACACCTCTGACCTCGGAGGAGGTGGTTGTGGAAATTCTGGGGAGGTCAAGGAATGGCAAAAGAGAAAGGGGAATCTGAGGACAGAGCGGGGATGAGGACCGGGGTAGGGATGAGGGTGTTTGTGTGAGGGCTGTGTTCCCTTGGCTTTGCTCCCTGATGATGAGAGTTGGTCACTGCTGAGGCTGTGCTCCCCTTCACCTTCTCCTTGGGAGCAATGTAGAAATCAGGTGGGGTAATATGGATTGTCTGTCCTTAAGGGCTTCCAGCCTGTGTGAGAGCCCTGCTGCACCCAGGGTCCAAGTCCTGCATGCTGGTGCAGCCCCAGCACTGAGCCACAGGCCTCCACCTGTAGAAATTACCTGTATTTAATCAGAGAGTCACAGAATGAGTTGGGTTGGAAGGGACTTAAAGCCCATCTCATTCCATGGGCAGGGACACTTTCCACTATCTCAGGTTGCTCCAAGCCCCGTCCAGCCCGTCCTTGGACACTTCCAGGGATGGAGAAGCCACAGCTTCTCTGGGCAACCTGTGCCAGGGCCTCACCACCCTCACAGGGAAGGATTTCTTCCCAATATCCAATATAAAACTACTCTTTGGTGAATTCTAAAGCCCTGTTTGAAGTAGGAGGACTCCAGCAGCACATCACAGCTCCAGACACCCCTCCCCACCCTTCCCATCTTTTGGGGGGAAGAATTGAAGATGCCCCAATAACCTGGCGCACATCCAGATTTCTCCCAGTACTGCCAGACCAGGGAAATCACGCTGGGGAGGAGTTTCTCCCCAAAACTCCTTGTTCCTTTGCCACCAGAGGGAGATGCTGCTCAAGGTCCAGACCCTGCCTGCACATCCAGTGCCTGTGTTATGGAATCACAGAACCATTAAGTTTGGAAAAGCCCTTTTAGCTCATCGAGTGCAACCATTCCTCCAGCACTGCCAAGGCCACCGCTGACCCGTGTCCCCACGTGCCACATCCACACGGCTTTTAAATCCCTCCAGGGATGGTGACTGGAGAGGAGAGGGACGTGCAGGACTGGTGCTGCTGCGGCATCGCCCTGGGAGCTGGTGGGAATGAAATGGGGAGCTCTGGAATACTGGAGGTGGAGTGCACAGCAAGTGCCTGGAGGAATGAGACCATGGCTATGGCACCTCCTAGTACTTCCCAGGCATCACTGGGCCATGGGGAATGTTTGAAAATCACTGGCAGGGTCTTGCCAAGCTGGTATTCAGGGGAAGAGTCATCCACCTGTAAATATTCCATGGTGCCTTCAGCTCCAAAGGTGTGTGAGGGGAGATGCCCCAGATCACACTGGATGCAGGATGGGACCCTGGGGGTTTGGTAGAACTGGCTCCAGCTGTCCCCACCATGGCACTGAGTCCTGATTTTGGCACTGTGTCCCTGGAGCTGTGCCCAGGTGGGTGACCTGGCCACTCCCCACTCAGGTCTGTCCTCACAACCACCCATGGGGGTGCAGAAATCCCACAAATCCCAGGTCACTGCTCTGCGTGGAGCAATGTGGAGGCCTGGGCCAGTCCAAACCCAGGGTGGAAAACTGCAGCTGGCAGAGGGGCAATGGACCAGCTCCTCCAGGGAACCTGCTCGTGTATCTTCCAAATACCCCAAATGCTTGAGGAGACCCGGCCAGACCCTCTGCTCCTTCTGCAGCATCTCCCATGAAGCTTTTTTTGGATGAGGAATGTTATCCTGAGCTAGATCAGGATCTGCCCAGCTTTTGGGGCTGCTCATTACCAATGTTTGGGCTTCAGCCACCCACAGAAGGGCTGGAGCGAGGGGATATCTCCATCCCACTACGCTCGGACGGATTGTCCAGTGCTTTTGCCTGCTCTGGAACAGAAAATTTCTGCTCATTTGTCTCCTGTGAATCTTTTCTTTTCCATTTTGTTTCTTAAGGAAACCCTCTCCCTCACTTGAGAGAGGTGGAGGGTCATGCCCCAGCCCAGGAGAGCTCAGTGCCACAGGTGAGAGGAGCTCTCCAGGGAAACACGGGAGCAGGAACCGAGCATGAATTTTGACAATGCAGGGAGTGACCCACGGGCTCCCCAGGAGAACTGGCTGTGCCACTCTCTGGTGATCTGGAAAAAGGAGCAAACGGGCAGGAACAGAGGCTACATCCCTAAGAAATTAAACAATGCCCAGGTGAGTGCCTGGGCTCGGGAACGTGGCTGTCCTGACCGCTGGCGCCGTCTCCTTGTTTTGTTATTTTTAATGGGTCACTCTCGTCCCTCTTTCAGGGCGAAATAAAGCAGGACAGAGTTGTACCAACAGGGCTCGAGGGTGGCAGCAGCCCCGGCCCAGCCCTGCTGGGATCTCACCTTCCAGCAGCCCAGTTAATGAGCACTGTCCCTGGGTGCCAGGTTTTGGGATGGGTGAAAAACATTCCCTCCAGCTCCAAGATGATGTAATAACCCTCCCACCCCAAATCTAGCCCAAGAAAGATTCCCCCATAAAAAACCCCATCTTTTCACTTCCAACAACATTGAAACACAATATTTGGACATTACAGAAGATAGAATTATTCGCCCTGGGGCTGTTGTTATTTGTTTGTTTTTTCCGAGCTGAAACTTTGGATTTTTTTCCCCGTTTAATTAAATTTGGTTTGCTGCAAATCCCTTTCTGGTGCCTTCAGTGTTCCTGTAAAAGGCAGGGCCGAGGCTGCAGCTCTGTGCCCATGGCTCCAAGGCTAAACAATACCACGGAGGGGGGGAGCAGAGACTAAGCCCAGCTAATCAGGACTTGCCTAATAGGACTGAGTGCTTAATGAGGACCCAGGGACTCTGCTTCCCAGGCTGGATTTGGCTGGAGGAAAATGCTTTGTGCTCTCAACACCAGGTTTGAGATGGCTCAGTTCCCTCAAATGTGCTGGAGCAGTGTTTTCTCCCTCCTGTGAATCCATCCTCACTGGGCAAAACATGGATCTGTGAGGGACTATGGGGATCCAGGCATGCTGGAGGAGCTGAACAAGGCCCTGGAAGCAAAGGGATCCTGTGCTTGTTTTGCTTGAAGGGAGATCTTTCAAATCAAAACACTGTTTATACCTTGATTTTCCTAAGCAAAGCTACCAAAGGGCCCTGCCCGCTCCCCTAATGTCCTTGGAGCTCCCTGAGGAGCTTTGGGGAGATTTCAGAGATTGACTTCAGTAAATAACAGTGAATATTACACTCTTCTGCCTTGGAGACCTGTTTGGATTGTTTCTGTCCCCACTGCTACACCCCAGATGCAGCTGGGGTGTGGGTTTGGGAAGGGGGTGGGCTAGGGAAGGCATCTCATGCCTCAGGCCTTTCCCTGGTTAATGAGGGAGATGTGGGGTTCAGCGCTGGGACTTTGGGCCGCAGAGCAAGGTGTCAGAGTGTGCACAGGGGGGCTGGGTGCGTGGAGAGGGGAGTGCAGATGTGGGTGGGAGCCCAGATGTGCATGGTGGGTGGGTGCAGAGGTGGGAGGTTGTCTGCACACAAAAAGTCAGTGGGTGGATCCAGGTGGGCATCCACACATGCACAGTAGGTGGGTTAAAGCGTGGGTGGGTGTCCAGATGTGCAAGGTACTGGGGTGCAGATGTGAGGTGGGTGCTGAGGCCAGTGGGTGCCTCCACCCACCGTGCAGTGCCAGGGTGTGCCTGGGGCAAGCGGGAGCCCAGACCGGAGCCGGGTTCTGTGTCTGGTGCTGGGCCGGGTCCCAGGTCCGGGCTCGGTGCTGGGTCCAGGGCTGTGCCAAGCTGGGGCAGGGGCTGGATCCAAGTCTGGGGTTGGGGCTTGGTCCAGGGCAGGGTCCGTGTCCGTGTCCGTACCCGGTGCCAGGTCTCGCCTCTCGGTCTGGGTCCGCATATGAGCTTCTTGGAGCGGTGCCAGGGCTGTGCCGGGGCCGTGTCCAGGGCTGGGGTGAGGTCTGGTGCCAGTATTGGGGCTGGGTCCAGGTCCGTGCCAGTGCCGGGTCCAGGTCCGTGTCCGCGCCCAGGTCCGAGTCCAGCTCCGGGGCGGGGTCGG
>VXBT01011129.1:29338-67283 GCA_013400235.1 Oriolus oriolus
GGCTGGCTGTGTGTCCCCACCCCGTGGATGAGGTGACCCCCCTTGCCCTGCATGGGGTGTCCCCCCTGGGGCTGTCTCGGCTAGGGGGGGCGCCGCACCCGGGCCAGGTGCCCCCATCCCGCAAGGGGAGGGGGCTGTGGGGTGCAGGACCCCTCGGTCTGGGGGTCAGAGTGCCGCCCCATTCATTCCCCATCTCTCACCCACCACCGGAGAGGTCCCCCACATTCTCACGGGGACTCAGCCTGGCGCTGGCTTTAGGGGTGGCACATCCTTGTCTCCCCGCTCCAGCCCTGCCGGGGGTTCCTGGCTGGGGAAGGGGGAGCACAGGGGGTGTCAAACCCCCTGCCCCAAACCCACCGCAGCTGCCGGGCTGTCCCAAGCACTGAGGGGCACATCAGCCCCACACGGCGAGAAGCCAAGCCTTGTCTGATATTCCCCGCTCTTGGAAATGGAAAGAATATATTTTCTGCCTTTTTTTTTCGCCTTTTTTCCTTTAACAATAGCCCTTTTCCAGGTGTTTTCTCCGCAGCCCGCTGACCCCGCACCGGGGTCTCCTGGGCCTGGGGCAGACGCTGCCCGGCCTTTCCCCATCGCGGCCGTCCCGCTGTGCTGCGGGCCGTGGGAAGGCATCCCTGTTCCTCCAGGGGATGCCTTCCCCCCGCCGGGGTGGCCGCAGACCCCCGCAAGGCCGCTGTCCCACCAGCGCCATGCCGGGAACGCCGCTCTCTGCCGCTGCTCGGCTCCTTCGCTCTCCGCCCGCTTTCCCTTTCCGCGCGGCTCCGCTCGGCTCCGGGCATCCCACGCCGCGGCACCGGGCCGTGGGCAGCGGCACAGCCGGCTGGGACCCCCCCGCCTCCCCCTGCTGGACCCTCCCCTTCGGCAGTGCCACGTTTCAAAGCAAATCCGGATGGGAAAGGGGTGGCCGGGGGGCCTGGCGAGGGAGGAAAGGCTCCTTCTGGAGCAAATCGCAGGAGGAGGAAATTCATTTCCTTAATTCCTCCCTGCTGCAACCCCCTGCTTTTCTATCCCCCTCTTTTTTTATTGCGAACTCATTGAATGAACGAGTCTCTTCCAGCACTCGAACCCCTTACAATGTCCTTGTGCATGTATATATATTTATTTAAGGGTTCCAAAACCAACCCGAGAGGGCCAGCTGTATTCCAAAGCCACATGCAAATGCTGCAAAGTTGAGCTGCAAGTTTTGTACTCGTACTTTAAAAAGAAAATGCCACTGAAGTTGCATGTCTCTCTCCGGGTTTCTCCCTGCAGATGGTTTTGTTGCACGTTTGGAGCCCTGTCCTGAAGAGGTGGTACCTGGGCTTGCTGCTGTGATGGCTTTTGGTTGATATGGTGCTGTGAGGTTTTGAAACGTGATGAGCCCCCCCGTGGAGGTGGCAGCAGGGAGGGGTTTGTGGTGTTTCTGGGTTTTTTTAATGTCTTTTAATTAAATCTCCCTCAGATGCTGAAGGCAGCAGTTTGCTGCTCTCCCAGCAGACCTCAGGGAGACAGTGCTTGCCATGCCAGGGTGGCTTCCAGTGCTCCCTGTGCCTGGCAGCATCATCCCTGCCTTCCCCTTGGCATGGGGCTTGGGACAGCTCTAGGTCCTTGTGTGTATTGTGGTTTGTTTTTATTTTATTAGTACATTTATTCCTTGTGCTTTCTTTTCCCCTGGAGGAGAAATCAAGCTCTGCTCTTGCCCTGCCCTCCAACCCGCCCGTGCCCGTTTGTGCCACCTCTGTGGTGAGTTTTGGTGGCAGCTCTGATCCCTTGCCATGGTGAGGAGGACCTGACACTGTCCCTTCTCCTCCCTCTCCTCCCTGCTTCCCACCCTGCAGCCAGGCTTCCACCTTCCCCAATGCCAGTGGCCACAGCCAAGCTCAGGCTCAGCGGAAAAGGCCGAATCCTGCTCACAATAGGCCGTTTCCTGCAGGGAAGGTTTTTTTGGGAAGACACAAATAATATTTTTAACCTTTTCCCAGGCATCCCTCAGGAGCTGAGTGCTTCCTTGCTCTGGCACCCTGCTCGGGGTGATGCTGGGGGCTGCCGTGGGTCTCCCGCTCCCCAGGCACAGCACAAGCTACACCTCGAGCACCTTTTGGGGTGCACGACCTTTCCCCATCCAAATGGATTCACCGAGCTGGTAATTCCTCCATGGCAGGGAGCAGGTACTGGTCACGTTGGGATTTGGTGGCATGAGGCTGCTCCTTGGTGTTACAGGTGTGTTGGACTCGATTATTCCAGTGCTGTGTGTGTTTTTGAGGATCATAGCGTTATGCAAGGAGGGAAGCCCCGGGCTTGGAGGGAGCGTTCCCAAAAAGAGCTGTTCTGAGCTGGGCACTTCAAAGAGTTTTTCCTTCCCAGCCAGCCCTAAGCCTTCAGGATGTGAAAACACACCTAGTGTACATCTGCCCGGTGCCAGAGAGGGATTTTGCCACGTGTGTGTGGCTGCTGGAGCCCAGAAAGAAAAACCTCCCCCTTTTTTTTTTTCTGAAAAACTATTTTGAGTGACTCTGTATAGAAACGTGAAACAGGTGCTTCCTATCCTCATGCAGAAATCACTTTGCATATCTTTTTCCACCCTGCTGTGCAGAAAAATGAAGCCAAGACCAGGCTGGATTTAACCTGTGTCCCACCAGGGGTGGCTCCTGTGAACAGTGTCAGGTCGAGTTTGGGGGAGACTTTGCTGATTTTGGAGAAGCTTCTATGTTAGATGGGGGCTGCTATCTAAGGTGGGGAAGCTGAGGCTCAGTCTTATGCGTGGGGTGATGAAATAAAGTTATAAACCATTGTTTTAGAAGTGGTTCCTTGCCCTTGCTGGGCTTCCCCTGTGTGCAGATTGTGGGACGTGAGTCACGGGCTCCCAAACTCTGGGTTGTGACTCTGTCAGAAGAAGGCGGCTGACGAATGAGCTGCTATTTCCAGGCTTCCTGCTAAATATACTTTCCCCTTCCTGGTCCCCTCCGTAGTACTCTAAAAATTAAGGCCTTCCCATTGTTAATGAGGGAAAACAAAATGTGTTCCTGCCTCTCCTGATCTTTGCCAGATGTGGGAACTGAGGCACGCGGACGGTGTAAGGGTTGAATAGCTGGGGAAGAGTGGAAAAAGGGGAAAAAAAAAGCAGCATTTAGGTTTACTTTTAAAAGGGGATAAACAAGAGAGAGGGTGAGGCAGTGGAAAGTGTGTTGTGCTGGGGGATGAGTTTGTCTGTGGGGGCAGAGGGGCTGCACCGCCCTTGGGAAGGGCTTTTTGTCAAGGCCAGATGTTTACTTTGAAAGGCTTTGGTCCAAAGTTTGGGCTTCAGTTTACATATAGGGCCTGTGTCAATCCATACTGTGGATCAGCAAGTTTGTCTTTCAATAAAACTCTGTCTAGTGAGGGGAAAAGAAACCCAAAGTTGTGAGGAAAGCCTTTGGACAGCATTTTGTCTGTAATTAGTTTGAGTTGTTTTTCAAGCCCTGGAAATATTTTCCCAGCTCTGACTGCAGAAACTCCCCCAGCCTCCCCTGACAGAGGTTTGGAGCTGCTTCCTTCCTCCAGGGTGGCTTTAACTCAAGCAGGACCGTGGGGATGGTGGTGTGCCTGGGGGCTCCTGGCTGGAGTGAAGACAAATCCCACTGGGATGAGGCTTTTAAGAAGGGAAATGGGTTTCATCGAATCCTGGAATGGTTCGGGTTGGAAGGGACCTTAAAATTCATCTCATTCCAACCCTCTGCCGTGGGCAGGGACACCTTCCACTAGACCAGATTGCTCAGAGCCCCATCCAGAAATTTAGAAGATGCTGGTTTTTCCCTGCCATGAAATGCTCCACGTCAAAATCCCAACTCCACCTGTGCAGATGTGCAAGTGGCTTTTAAAAAGGTGCTTAAGCACACACATCCAGGCAGTTTAGCACCCCTCCCAAAATCTACTCACTGCAACTCTCATAAACACTAATATTTTAAGGAATGAGGGATAATTTTGGAGCATCCTTTACAATCCTTACTCTATGAACTCCTGGAACAGCTTGCCCAGATTGGTTGTGGACTCCCTATCCCTGGAAGTGTTCGAGGCTAAGTTGGACAGGGCTTGGAGCAGTCTGGTCTAGTGGAAGGTGTCCCTGCCCATGGCAGGGGATTGGAACATGATCTTTAAAGTCCCTTCCAACCCAAACTGTCCTGGGATTTTAAAAATGGATGGGGGGAACTTTGCTGCTCTGTATTAGGCAGCAGTCTCCAGGCTGGTGATGGTGTGAATTTCTCCAATCACCACATTATCAGGGAGTAAATGCCTGGTGATAGACAGTAAATGTGTGGTAGTGCTGGGATTGCTTGGCTTTATCTATTTCTCTGCCACCCAGAGCTGCAAGGTGGATGTGCTGATTTGATTTCTGGCCATGAGAAACAGCCTCATCCCTGTCCTGGCTGATCCAGGAACCTCAGGAAACTCTGGTCTTGGTGGACACGTTGAGCTTTGCCTCTTCACTGTCCATCTGAACTTTGGTCCTCAAGTTAGTAGCTTTAACCATCAGAAACCCACTTGGCTGCGGAGGACGTGGTTCCTTCTTCGTGGTTGTAGAGAGCTCCCAGGACAGCTGCTTCCCAAATTTCCTTGGTTCAGGTGCACAGAATCATAAAATCATTAATGTAGGGAAAGCTGTCCAAGGTCATCAAGTCCAGCCAATCCCCCAGCACTGCCAAGGGCACCACTGACCCATGTCCCCAAGTGCCACATCCCTCATGTAAGGCAGGATGAGGCTGGGATGAGGAACATCTCCCTCTGCATGAAGGTGCCCTTAATGCAGGTCAGGGAGCTGATGAGAAATAAATATACAGCCTTTGCTACGTGGTCCCTGCTCTGTGTGTCCCATGGAGACAAATCCCTCTCCCACCCTCTAAAAGGTTGTGCCAGGAATGGTTAGGTTGGATATGAGGAATAATTTCTTCATTGAAAAGGCATTGGAACAGGCTTCCCAGTGAAGTGGTGGAGTCACCATCCCTGGAAGTGTTCAGAAATTGTGTAGATAGGGCACTTGCGGACATGGTTTTGTGGTGGGCTTGGCAGTGCTGGGGGAATGGTTGGACTTTGTGATCTTAGAGGGCTTTTCCAACCTAAATTATTCTATGGTTCCATGAATTCTGCCCCTGCCAGCAGCAGTTCAGTGGCAGCTCTGGCTCTACTCGCTGCCCTGCAAGGCAGAAGCATGCCCAGCACTTCCTCTCCCATACCAGCATCTTGTTTCAGAGCAAGCAGACAGTGAGTCTTGTGCCTCTGAATAATCCTCACATTGCTCTTCCCACTCCAAATTTCTGCTTCCTGCTGCCTGTGAAATGCTCAAGGCAGGCTCTAAAGGGTTTTGCCATCCCTGGTGCTCATCCCTATTTCCCAAGCCAAGGAAACTTGGTTTTTGCCTTGCAGGGGAGCTGGAGGTGGCATTGCTGGAGATCATGGCTCAGGTGTTCCCTGTTTTCCAGGAGGCTTAAGCTGCTCATTCTGGCTACTCAGGGATGTGTAGCAGTGGGTGCTGATGTGGTGGAAGGGATATTGGGAGGGTTATGGGGGATTTTGGAGCCTGATGTTCACTTGATGGAGCTCAGCTGTGACTTCATTTGAGTCACCTGTCCCTCTGTGCCCACTGGTAAAGGGTTATGCTGTGAGCAGTGGTCAGTCTGATCACTTCCCAGCTGGTTGCGGGAGACAGAAATGCCTTTGGTGCCTGAGAGGAGACCTTCCCTCCGTGTAGGTTCTGTGGGATGGGAAGGTTGGATGCCTGGAGTTCAGATTTGGCCGCTGTGGCCTTAGTGAGTGGCTGCAGGTGTGTGGCTGAGCTCCCCCATTCTGTCACTTGGAGCAGAGAGGCTGTTTGTCCATGGAAATCAGTCTGTCAGGAGCCTGCCTGCACCCAGGGGGTTACATTTACCTTTGGCTGTTCAAATATTTCACTCAGATTTGAAGAAACAACCTTCTACCCCTCTGTAAGGAAAGGTAGAGGGGTGCTGAGGTGGCTCCAAAGCTGCTGGTGGTCCTCCAGCCCACAGGAAGCAAAGGCAGGTGTGGAGATGGGACAAAGCCTTGCTTGATACTGGGGAGGATGGAGGAACCTTCCTACCAGACCCTCTGGGATAGAAGATGAGGAGAATCCTTGGAAACTGTGTTGAGGCTGAGCTCTGTGCAGGCATTGCTTCCCACCCTGGGGATCTCCGGAGTCATTTTCTTGGACTCACAGCTCTGGCCTGTGTCCTCTGCAGCAGGTTAGGAGGCTTCACCTGGAGATGATGTCTTGTTCCCAGCTGTTTACAGCAATGGATGTCAGCCAGATGCTTGGGGAGCTGTAAATCCATCAGTGCCTGCTGCCGTTGGCACGTCCGTGGCACAGCCGCCCATCCCTGCAGCACCACAGCCACCACTGGCCCCATGCCTTTGTTTCATGCCCTGTGCCAGCCCGTGGCAAGGTTTGGATGTGAACTCCAGGTCCTGGATGCGCTGTACAGCTCCGGGATGAAGCAACTTGGCTTTCCCAGCCAGCAAAGTCTGTAGGAGCCAGAAGTGTCTCCCTCAGCGAGCTTGAGGCCAGGCGATGCACTTTTTCCATTCCCACCCCAAGCTCTGCCCGTGGTCTCCATCTCCTGCATCTACTCCTCCACAAACAGAGCACAACATGTGGGATTTCCTTTTTTTTTTGAGTGGAAAAAGCAATAAAATTCCCAAACATCACGAAAACACGCCGTGGAGTTGGCTGTCCCCGGGCCGGGGCTGCCTGTGCCGGTTGCTCAGTGCTGGTGGTGGCAGGATGGGAGTGCTTGGCAAAGCCCCCCTGTCTCCCCCACAAGCTGTGGAGCAATTTCCAGCTGGGATTTTTAACAGCCTGCAGCTCTGAAGCAGTGGCAGCCACGTCTGTGTGAAATGCAGCTCATCTCCATCGGCGTTCGACGGGCGCAGGATTTTTTGGGGCTGGTTGTGTTTGAGGGTGGGTGCTTGTGAAGCATTGGAGGGTTGGCTGGGAGCCATTGGAAAGGGAAAATCTGGTGACCCGCTGCCAGCGTGGGGTTGGATGGGATGAAGGCATGTTTGGTGTTGAGTGTCTGTGCACTGGATTCTGCTGTGGCCCCAGCTCAAGGGTGCTTTGGTCATGGAGGTGCAGTTCTGGGGCATCCTGTGGGGTGGATGCTCTGCCCCATTCCCACAAAGCCTCCTGCTTTGCTGCAGGGGAGGATCATTCCTTTGAATTAAATACAGTTTAGTCACTGGCCACCTCTCTGGTTGCCAGTGACAGGACCCAAGGGAATGGCTGGAGCTGTGTCAGGGAAGGTTTAGGTTGAATATTAGGAAAAGGTTCTTACCCCAGAGAGTGGCTGGGCACTGAACAGCTCCCCAGGGAATGGTCACGGCCCCAGGCCTGACAGAGTTCAAGAAGGGTTTTGACAGTGCTCTCAGGCACAGGCTGGGATTGTTGGGGTGTCCTGTGCAGGGCCAGGAGCTGGACTTCAGTGATCCTTTTGGGTCCCTTCCAACTCAGGATATTCCATGATTTGATTCTATGGTTCAGTAAATGAAGAGTGAGCAGCATGCTCCTGGGTTTCAGGTGTCCTGATGTCTCATCCCAGGCTTTTTTTTTCTCCTTTTGGATGTGCATCTGGGACCTTGTGGGAGACCATTATGAGGTTCAGTGTTTCTGCAAGTGAAGCTGGTGCTGGCACATCTCCCTGGATGATTTGCCTTTCCCATTGTGGTAGGAAAAAAATGGGTCCAGAGGAATGGATTTAACAACTGATTTGCTTTTTCTCCCTTCTGTGTGTCTTTGACAGGTCACAGCCAAGACTGCCTTCCTGTTCATCTTACCTCAGTATAATGTTAGTGTGCCTACAGCAGGTGAGAGGTGCCTCTGCTCCACATATCCCAAGGGGAGGTTGAGTCTGGTCTGCCCCAAATCCTCACTGCCAGCTGGCCTGGGCTCACCCTCTACTGATCAACTGCCCAGGCCCTTGTCTGGTACTAAAGGAAATGTTAAAAATAAGATAATTTGGGAAGAAGCAAAGTTTGAGTGGCTCAGAGCACTCTGGTCACGTCTGCCAGCCCTCATGCTGCCAGAGTTGGGAAGAAATGCTTTCCAGGGAGTTTTGGGGGCTTCCTCTCTCCTTCTGCCATGGCCAGGCTGCTCAGTGCTCCCTGCAGGGTAAGGATCCTGCTCCAAGCCTGCTCAGGCAGGATCCAGCTGTGTGATTGCCTGCCTGGAGCAGCTTCTTGTCCCCTCCTGGGGAGCAGCAGGGATTTCCCTCTTTGCTAAGCGGCAGGGGCTGTGCATGTCATCCCTGTCCCTGCTAATTTTTGGGGATGACACCTGGAGAGGAGAGTGTGGAGATGCACATGGTGCACAGCCTCCCTGCTCCGGGCAGGTTCTGATTCACAGGGAGTAATTCCAGGAGGCTCTGAGCTGGTGCAGCTCAGAACCGAACGGCCCAGAGGAGGTGTCCCAGCTCCCAGCCAGGAGGCTCAGCCCCTGCTCCTGTTTTGGCTGCTGGTTGCTGCCTTCCTGGCTCAGAGCCCCTGTGGATCTGGCAGGGATCTGGGCACTGGTGTGGAGGCAGCAGGAGGTGGTTTGGGTAAAGCCCTGGGCTCGGGATGAGCCAAACGCCTGGGGCACAGAGCCTGGCCTGGTGGCAGAAAACTGCAGTTAATTGGGAGTGTTTGAGCAATCATCCACGGAAAGAGCAGGGTGTTGGGATTAGTGGAGCTGCAGCGAGGCAGACATGCGGAAGATAAAAGCTCTGCCCTTAAAAGCTTTGAACGTTATGGCTGAAGGAATCATCCAGCCTCCAGATTAAATTGTGGTCCCCGCTCCCCTGTGGCACAGTCCAGACAACTTCCGCTGCTGGTTTTTAAGGGATTTATTCTTTCCTGATACCAGAAATCCCGAGGGGCACAGAAACACCTCCCCAGGGCCAGGTATTGGGGTGTCAATATAGGGCATGAGCTAGTGGGGAGAGAGACCTTGGTGCAGCAGCTTGTTGGGAGGAATCTAAATTTTTCCAAGGCTTTTCCACGTCCCCCACAACTCCTGCTAGAGCTTCTGAGGTGCCCTGGAGAGAGGAGGCAGAGCACATGTAAATGATATTGTTTTCTTTGGCCTTGCAGTTCTGTCTTTTACCTTGCTCTGGGATACAGGCACCATTTTTACCCCTGGGTCTACACAGCACTGGGGGCTCCTAAGGACAGGGTGTTCTCATATCCTTGTGCCAGGTGTGTTCAAAAATCCCATTCAAATCTTAGAGATCTGGAATGAAGCTTTGTTTAGGGTAAAAAGGGCTGGTGACAGAGCAGTCTCTTCCCAGTGCTGATCTCAGGAGAGGATGGACAGGATCAGAGTGAGGGAGAGCAGCAGCCAGAGGTAGGCTGAGCTTCGTGTGAGGATACTTCCGCAGCATTCCCAACTCTGCTTCTTCCCATAAGCTTCAGGGCTCCAAATAGTCACCTAAATGCAGATGTCTGGGGTATTTTGGGTGCTGTTGGGTCTCCTGTTGCTCCAGAAGAGCACAGCCTCCTGTGGGTCCTATTTCTGATCCAGCAGCCCTGTGCTGCTGCCTCAGATCTCTGACTAGCACAACGTATCTGCATTTAGGCAGCTGAATCCCGCTCCAGCAGTTTCCAGGGAGGAGTGGGAGATCATGAGGGAGTGTTGAATCATAACGTGAGGGGGTGGAAATCCTATCCCAAGCCCTGATGTTCCTAGTGGGGCATCCCTGATCCCATCACCTGCTTCAGCCTCCCAGGTCTTCATCCGTCCAGGTGATAAATTCCCATCCCCACAGCCGAGCTGTCCCCAGTGGCAGGGGGAAGATTTAAGTGTCCCCAGTGTCCCCTCCCTTGAGGTGTGTAAGTGTTAGAGGGGAAACCACCCACCTCTGCCATGAACTAACCCCAAACAGAGCCCTTTTTCCCCAGCCACTGGTACAGTCATGACCTTTCTCTGGTGTCCCCATCCAAGCTGCTCCCCACTAAGCCCTTACCTGGAAATCCTTTGGGCCATGGGGCTCTGACCCACCCTTTGGTCTCTTTGCAGATGGGGAGCTGGTCCAGTATCACTACGGGCTGAAGGATCTGGTCACCATCCTCTTCTACATCTTCATCGCCATCATCCTGCACGCGGTGGTGCAGGAGTATGCCCTGGACGTGAGCGCCATTCCCTGTCTTGTGTCCTCCAAATACCTCAAATCCCACGGAGGGATGTGGTCCTGCTGCAGTTAAATGCTGTTCTGGGGGTGGGCTGGTGGTTAAGGTGGTGATGAGTGAGCCTTCATCTCTGGGGGCTGCTTGGGATGAGGAGGATGAAGGTGAGGAGAGAGAGAATTGATGGTGGCTCATGTTTTCTTGCTCTTTCTCTCTCCCTCTGCTCCTTCCCAGAAAATCAACAGGCGCCTGCATCTCTCCAAGGTCAAACACAGCAAGTTCAATGAGTCAGGGCAGCTGGTTGCCTTCCACCTCACCTCTGTCATCTGGTGCTTGTACGTCGTGGTGACGGTAAGGCACGGGGGTGCCCGGGATTTGGGTTCCCAGGGGGGAATTGTGGCTTCTGGAGCACAAAATCCCACTGGCAGCAGAGTCCCCAGCCAGCTCCTGGGCCAAAACAGGCACATTTCAGTCAGTTTAGCTTTCAGCTGTGGTGGGTCTTTGCAGCCACTGAGTGAGGGCAGTTTTGGGAGGTCCTTCTCGTGTATTGGACAAGGCACAGGCAGATGGGCTGTGAAATATTTTTGGAGCTGGGCCCCAGAAATCCTGCCTGGCCCCGTCATCTCCATCCTCTGCTCCAGGACATGTTGCCTTTCTCAGCTTCCCATTTTTCTCCTTATTTACATTCAGTGCCTTGAGGTTTTGGGGTCCCTTTTGCAGGGTCATGGGGCTAATGGGCACATTTTTGGGATCACTCCTTGTGGTTCCTTCTTTGGCAAGCTGATGGTGAGGGAATCTTTGAGAACAGGGAAACCACGGTGTTCCTTTGGTCCACTGGGGATGTGTCAACCCAAATAATTCAGAGGGAAAGCTGTGTCATTTGGGGGAGGAAGGGGGAGGGAAGAACAGGTGCTGTGGGAGAGATCTGACTATTTTGGCAGTGTGGAGTGATGATGCTTCACTGCCTGCAGCCATTGGGGTCCAGCTGTGGTCTCCAGTGGCTCTGGGGAAGGATCCTTGGGGACAGATTCCTTCCCCACTGCTCAGAGGGTCCTGCCAGCCCCTCTTAGTGAACTACTTTGCCCTTCAAGGCCAGCGTTTCTAGACATTTACAGGCGCTGCCTCTGCCCCGTAGGGCTCTGAGGAAGTAAACTTTGGCAAAACAGTTGATGCTGCTGCTTTTGGGCTCCCCTTGCCCAGTGCCAGACCCATCCCTCAGCAGCTGCAGGGCTGGAGCCTCCTGTGCAGCCCACGCTGCTGTGATGTGCTCCCCAAACACCCCAGTGTGCAGAGCACATCACCCTTGTGCTTCCCTGGCTTTCTCTGACTGGAAAAAAAGGGCTTGAGGCAGACAGGGAATGGGTGATGGTGATGGGGCAGGACAAATTTCCCATGCCAGCATCTCCTTGCAAAGCCCAGGGCAGCTTCCGTGTGGCAGGAGTGAGAAGGGAGTTCCATCCCGTGAGGCAAGAGGTGGAAAACGAAACCATCCGTTTCATATCCAGCTATTTTTGTTGGTGTTTTCTGTTCCCCTTTCTCTTCAGAAGCACTTCTGGCTGCTGAAGTGCTGCTGGGGTTGGAAATGCCAGTGGGGAGGAAGCCTCCGGACCATGCACACAGCTGCTTGAACCTTGCTACAGGAATCTCACCCCTACACCTCCAGAGCATTCCAGACCCCAAAATACCCTCTCCTGAACTTGGGACCCTCTGTGCAACTGAGCAGGCAGCCTTCAGCCCCCAAACAAGGGGCTTGGTGAAATTTTAGAGGGGTGCTAGAGACCCACAGATGCAGAGCTCAGCCTTGGCCCTCACAGGGAATGTTTTTTCCTGCAGGCTGTGGCAGGACTCGGGTGTCATCCCCAGTTCCTCGTTTCACTGTACCATCAGTACACTGCACCACCCTCTCAGAACCGGTTTTGTTTTGCTGAAGCCTTGCCTCTCTTCTCTTTTTCAGGAAGGATACATTTCAAACCCCCGGAGTCTGTGGGAAAACTACCCGCATGTTTATCTGCCGTAAGCGCTCGTGAGGGCATTTTGTTCTGGGGCTGGCCACTTCCTTCCTCTCCACAGTTTTGCCTGCTGGGAGTGGGATGCTGACAGCACAGCACCCTCTGCATGCACCCTGCTGCAAAGATGCTGCAGTGAGGCCACGGGGAATGGGGGGTATCTCACTTGTGAGCCTGGGGAGCGTGTTCCGGAGGCTTTCCTCCATGAAGAAGGCCCTGTGGGCTTGGTTACTCATCTTGGCTGTTTCCTGCATCACCTTGGGAATGTCTCTTTGCTGTTCATTTTTCACAGCAGAAATGCAGTGGGAGATGATCCTCTCTTCTCGGGTTTTTACAAAAATGAGGTTTACTGAGAGCACAGAGACCGCAGCATAAGCATCTGGATAAACTCCACGTGCGGCTCTCTCAGCTCAACAAATAATTTCAGCCCTGAAATGATTTCTCCTAAACCCCATGGCTCCAAAACAGTGGAGGGATTGCCCAATGCTGCCCTGGCACTCGGGTTCTTGGGGTCCTGCCATGGCCTGGGCTGGCTCATGTGGCTCCTCCCTGCATTTCAGGTACCAGGTGAAGTTTTTCTACCTGTGCCAGCTGGCATACTGGCTGCATGCCCTGCCCGAGCTCTACTTCCAGAAAGTCCGCAAGGTGAGAGCCAGGTGGAGGTTTTGGGAGAGGGAGCTCTGGGAGAGGGCGGGTGGAGAGGGCTGAGAGGTTGATTTGGCTTCTCTGCCCCTGGCAGGAGGAGATCCCTCGGCAGCTGCGCTGCATCGCGCTCTACCTGCTGCACATCGCCGGCGCCTACCTGCTCAAGTGAGTCACCTGCCTCAGCACCCCTCCTGCACCAGGGATGGGGCTGGGCAGCTCCTTTTGCACTGGGAGCCACCTGGGAATCCTCAGTTGGGTGAGGGGCTTAGAGGGAATAGATGGGGTTGTTTCAATGGAGAGCAACTTTTTACCTAGGCAGGTATATAGGACAAGGGGGATGGTTTTAAAGTAAAAGAGGAGATATTTGGATACTGGGAAGAAATTCTTGCCTGTGAGGGTGGTGAGGCACTTGGCACAGGTTGCCCAGAGGATTTCCCATCCCTGAAAGTGTTCAAGACCAGGCTGGATGGGGATTGGAACAACCTGCGATAGAGGAAGATGTCCAGGGCAGGGGGTTGGAATGAGATGATCTTTAAGGTCTCTTCTCACCCAAACCATTCTCTGATAAAAAGCAGAGCAGCCTTGCCAGCTGTAGCGTTTTGTGTTGGATACATCCCAGCTCTGCTGCTGTTTTGGGCTGTGTTGATGGTTTGGGGACATGAATTTCCCCCACTGCAGTCCTACCCCCTCTGCTGCAGAAAGGTCTGGCTTTGGGCTGGCACTGCAGCTTGTGAACAGCAGTGCAGAGGCTGTAGCTGAACTTAAAGGATGAAGGTTGACCAGCCCAGTGATGCTTTTTCCTTCCTCTTCCCTCCCAGCTTAACCCGCTTGGGGCTGATCCTCTTGCTGTTGCAGTACTTGGCCGAGTTCTTCTTCCACATGGCGCGGCTGGTTTACTTCACGGACGAGAACAACGAGAAGCTGTAAGCAGGGGAGCTGCCTGGGGCTCCTGTCCTCCTCCAGAGCCCGGGAGAGCCTGGATCTCGCTCTCACCTCCTGGGTCAGCCCTGGGGCTGCTCCTGCCCACACCTCTGCTTGCCCTCCTGCAGGTTTAATGTCTGGGCCGTCGTGTTCGTGGTCACCAGGCTCTTCACCCTCACCTTGTACATCCTGGTCATTGGCTTTGGGCTGCCGCGGGTGGAGAGCCAGGCCCTGGACCCTGAGAGAGGGAACTTCTTCAGCTTCCTCTTCAACAATATTCTCTTCAGGTAGGAATGTCTCCTGTGTCTGCCTTGGCTGTGTTATCCCAACGTGGGTTTTGTTGAGTTTGGAAATCACGGAATCCCAGAATGGTTTGGGTTGGAAGGGACATTAAAGATCATGTGGTCCCAACCCCTGCTGTGGACATGGATACCATCACTAGACCAGGTTGCTCCAAGCTCCATCCAAACGGGATCCAGGCAGTGGGGATCTGACCTTGGTTCCATTTAGGGAAGGTCTTAGTGAGCTGAAGGGGGTGTGAAGGAAGCAAGGAGGGGTTTAAAGGCTATGCAGAGCCACAAAGGAGGGGAAAAACCAGGAAATAAAGTGTTAATCAGTTGAAGTAACAAAGTTCTCTCTTATTTTGGAGAAAGGCTTGCAGGCTTTCCCTGTTGCATCTGTAAGTGCATTTACACAGATGTGGTCATTTTCCCTTCTGCTTGGACGTGTTTTGCTGCCTGTTGATGTGGGAGGCAGAGGGTGGGATGGGCTCCTCATGCCTTGCAGTCAGGACTGGGAGCCTTTCTCACCCTTGCAGCAGCTGTGGGTTCAGTTCAGAATTTGCTAGGCCTGGTCATTCCCAAGCTTTCTGAAGCCAAGGACTGCTGGCACACCTGAGGGACTTTCTTAGCTCCCTTCCACCTTTTAGGTGTACAGATCATCCAGGGACATCGTACCTTGACTGTGCCACGTTGTGGTTTGGGCAGTGCTGGTTGAGATGATCCTGTTCTTCCATTCCTGCCCTTAAGCTGAAAGACTCAATGAGCACCTGAGGGCTCTATGGTGTGGAGGAAAAGGAAAGTGGCTGCTCTGGGCTCAGGGGTGGCAGAAAGCAGAGATGGTGGCTGGAGGGACGGCGTCTGCCACGCGGGGGGACCTCAGCCACCAGCCCCGTGAGGGGGGGAGGCTGGGCTGGGGGTGGCCTCGCTGCTGTGTTCTCAGCCTGCCTCTTCTCCGCCCCTGGCAGAATGAGTGTGCTGCTGTTGGTGTGCCTCTTCCAGGCCTCGGTGATGTGGCGCTTCATCCACTTCCAGCTGCGGCGCTGGAGGGAGTACTGGCACGAGCAGAGCAGTCGGAAGCGAGCCGCCGCCGCCGCCGGCACCAAGCAGCAAACCAAGCTGCTCAAGAGGGACTCGGGTGAGTGCTGCAAGGGTGGCACCGCGGAGGCATCAGTCCTGTGGTTCAGCGTCCCCCAGCAGCCTGCTGCCCAGACAGGGCATCCCCAGCAGTGTCCTGATGTCTTGGGTGTTTCCCCATGTCTGTGGGCCAGTCCTGAGAGGATAAAGGGTTTGGCTTGTGCAAGGGACCGAGTTTCTTTCTCCATAGAATCATAGAATGGTTTAGGTTGGAAAAGACCTCTGAGATCATGGAGTCCAACCTTTGACCAGTCACCACCGTGGCAACCAGATGAGAGCACTGAGTGCTACGTCCAGTCGTTCCTTGGACACCTCCAGGGGTGGTGACTCCAAACCTCCCTGAGCAGCTCATTCCAGGGTTTAATCGCCCTTTCTGTGAGGAAATTCCTTCTGATGTCCATTCTGAACCTCCCTCGTGGCAGCTTGAGGCCATTTCTTCTTCTGTCCCTGTTCCCTGGGAGCAGAGCCCGACCTGGCTGCCCCCTCCTGTCAGGGAGGTGAGGCGAGCAAGAAGGTCCCTCCTGAACCTCCTTTTCTCCAGGTCAAACACCCCCAGCTCCCTCAGATTACCCTCTAGACCCCTCACAGCTCTGTTGCCATCCCCAGGTTACCATGAAAACGGAGTGGTGAAAGCGGAGAACGGAACCTCACCTCGTACCAAGAAGCTCAAGTCTCCATAGAAGCCGAGGGTTGTCTCCTGGGGAGGAGGGCGAGATACCAGGACTGAGCAGCCCCTCCTCCTGCTCCTCACGAGCGGCGGCTTGAAAGGCTCGGAATCATCTTCCCAAGGTGTCTCTCGCTCTCCTCCCTTCCGTTCTTGCTCTCATGAACCGTTTGCAATAAAACCAAAAAGGCCCCTTTCCCCTTCTCCCATTCCCTTCATAGGAACCTTTTCCAGCCCTCCTGGTTTTGCCTTCCTCTGTTTGGTCATAAGCCAATTTTTTTTTTTCCTTTTCTATTTTAGTGTTCAGTTGTTTTGGTTAATGGTTACAAATGTATCATAGATGGTTCCAAACAATCCTTTTTTCTCCTACAGCATGTTCCTCCCCTCTCTTCATGGTGCTTCCCTGAGCCCCTGGGACAGGGCCACGACAGCTTGAAGGCACCAAATGTGTGTTATGGGATCAGGTTCCTGGGGGAATGTGCTGGGTCTGTGAGATCTGAGGCTCAGGGGTGCTCTCAGGTGAGATGGGGCACACCTGGCCAGCACTCGGCAGGATGGTGATGCTGCAGAGAGACCAGGGTCTGATGGAGGAAGCTCAACCCTGTCTTGTCTTGTGGTGGACCTCTGGTTAACCCCTGGGGTTTTCTGAATCCTGGTTTTGAGAATTTTGGAGAGCTGGGCAGCAGAGAAGGGGGAGAACTTCCCTCTTCATATGGAAGGTCCACCTCCCAGCGTTTGCTTGCCCCAGCTGTGTTTCTCTTGGCTGCTGTGTGGTTGTTTTGGGCCTCCCAGCGCCAAGAGCTGAGCCCAGGGCCCTGCAGCTCTCAGTGTTTTGTTATGGGGCAGCAGCATCCTCAGGTCCATGTGAATCCTTGAGTCCTGCCCCGCTCTGAGTGCTGGCGTGGCTCCTGTCAGCCCAGGCCCTTTGCCAGCTTGGCTGTGCCTCGTGGACCTGGCGTTCTTGTGGCTCGTGACCACATCCAGGTGACAAACTGGTTGCTGCAAAGGGTTTTGGCATCAGTGGGCCTGTGCCCCTCGTGCTGTCACCTCAGCCTTCCTCGTCCTTTCCGTACCAGTCCAGCCGTGCCATCGGCAGCCACCAGCTTCACTCTTTGTTTCCAAAGGATACAGCGCTTGTATCCACCCAAGGTGCTATCAAATCCAGGGTTTCTTCCAAAAATCCTAGCCCCTTCATCCCTTTCTGAGCTGTGAATGAGATGACAGGGAAGGAAGGGGAAGGAGGCCGGGGCTGCAAGGAGCAGCTTGCATTTTAGGAAAAGCCTGGCTTTGTGACGTGTAGCTGTTGGCAGATGGAGTTGTCTCAAATCTACCTCAGAGGCCATCTGTTGCTGCAGACCACTTTCCCCTCTTGCTCCTGCCTGCTGCCACCTCCACGTGCTGGCAGGAGATTTTGTGGAAAGCCAGATCCCATCGGCTTGATCCCTTGCTGACTGTGCTGGGGAGCAGCACCTGCTTGGGGTTTCGCGGGTCAGTGCCATCTCACTGGGCTTCTTTCTGGGGTGCCACTCTTCAGGCTAGGCGTGGCAGGTGAGCAGCAGTGGCACCTCTGTCCCCACACTGTCCTCTGGGGCGGTTCCCGAGCTGGGCTTTGCTGTTGGTGCCTCTTGTGCAGCGAAGTCGGCTGTAGCTTTAGTTCTGCTTTGCCACGGCAGGAACGGGGGACTCGTGGTGTGTTCCCTTGGCTGGGTGAGGAGAGGGACACAGAGCTGGGGGGAGCTGGGCTGCTCTTCCACGTGCAGTCCAGGATCGATCCTTGCCATGCCGCCTGCTCAGCCCTTTGGGCAGCTGAACTCCGGCTCTCTCCGAGTGCAATTCCGGCTTGAGGCTGGTGCCGTCGTCCTTCGCGCCAGTCGTGTTTTGAGGAATGGGTGACAGTGGATTTTCTGCCCCGCTCTGAGCTGAGTTGGATTTTCTCCCCGTTTATCTGGGTGTCTTTTGTCCTTTCCTCCCCCTCGCTGAGGAGGCGCTGGAGGGAGAAAACGTGCAGGGATATGAGGACAGTTGCTCAAATTGCACTTGTTCCTCAATCCCCGCAAGGTCTGAGTGTCAAGTGAGAGATACTGGCAGGAGAGGGCTTTCCCTTTTCTCAGGGGAGCTGGGGAAGGAGGCTGGAGCAGAGCCCTTGGTGGTACCTAGCCATTGCTCCTTGTAGCCCGTGCTGGGAGGATAAATCACTTTTTGGCTCAGAGGCAGCGACAGAACCCACGGTGCAGTGTGATTGCAGGGGGAAAAGAGCTTTATGTTGGGGAGGACATGGAAAAGCTCTAATGTGAGAGGTTTTTCCTTCCTCCTGCCTCTTCCCATCCCCTGCCATCCACTGCCAGTGCCCTCCAGGAACAGCTGCTGGCTGGCACCTCCCCAGAGCCTCGGCCAGGCCTCTCCGCAGCGCCGGTGCCTCGCAGCAGCCGAGCTGCTGACTCTGTTAACAGGTGACACACAGAGCCCCCCAAAAACCCGGCTGCTGAACGATTCCTCCTCCTGCCTGCTTGGCTTCAGGCAGCTTTTCCACTTGCACAATCCTGTCTCTTCCTACAGTAGCTGGTGATGCTTTGTATCCCAAGTGCCTTATGTTGTAGCCTCTCTGTGCACTATAGCAGTAGCTGGACACCCTCCCTCGTTACTACATATGTACAATGTATGCTACATTTACCTGGTTTTCGTTTTCTTTTTGATAGAGCTACCAAGAAAAGGGACATTTGTTTTTGAAGCATTTCCATGTGTTCTTGCTATGGTTTTGGTTTTTTAAACCTATAGATGATGGGGCTTTCTTTTTTTTTTTTTTGCCTTCCCCTATATTTAGTCCTGAGAAATCCCCATCCTTCTGTTAGACCCAAACCTGGCAGGTTTGTTTTTTTCAGCTGAGCCTTTGTTGTGAGGCGATATCCACTGTCATCCTGGGGGTTTGCAATCCCCTCTCCGTCAGAGGGGCTGCCATAGGCTGCTCCTTTCTCTGTGTTGTAGTGCAAGCACAATCCCTGGGCTGCAAGCCCGCAGTACCTGCTCCTGTGTCCGTGTCATTTCTCAGCAGATCCAGCCTTCTTTTCAGCCCAAAGAGCTTTTTCTTGGAGCATGTTCATTGCAAGCCCTTAGTGGTCAGTCTGTCCTTGGCTGCTCTGCCTATGAAATGCCACAAGCTCACTTCCCCTTAGTGGATGCTCTTCTCATGCCCCATCTTGTCAAGCCTTGTGTCATCTGCAGGAAACATCATGGAATTGTTGGGTGAGGTTGGAAAATGCCTCCAAACTCATCAAAGTCCAGCTTTTAATCCAACACCAAGATCCAACCCTGAACAGGAGCTCTTGTCCACCACAGTGCAGAAGGCAATGGAGATTATCTGAAATTTCCAGTGGGACACGATCCCTTGCACCCTTGCCATGGGCTTTAGGCTGCTTTAGTAGTCTGTGTCCATTATCCAACCTAAGGAGGTCAGGAATTGAGTAGCCTGTGGTTTTTGGGGTGAAGTGTAGTGTTTTCCTGTCCTAGCCTAGAAGAGCTGTGAAATACCAGCACTAGTTCTCTCGTCTTAGGTAGCTGGAGAATGGGCTTGGTAAGAGAAGGGGGTGGAGGAAGAACAGATGTAGCATTTCACATACAGTTTTTGAGTGACTCTTACATTATGGGGCATTACAGTCGCGTTTTGTCTTGTTGTTGTTGTTGTTGTTTAGGATTCTTTTTTCTTACTCATCATGTTTGGGTTAGTAGTAGCCAAGTTCCAGTTCCCCTGTAGATCCCCTTACCCTCAGCTCACTGTTTTAAAAGGTATTTTTGGTAGGCTTCCTGGTAGGAGGGAAGAGTGGCCACTCTGGGATGTCTCTTCTTGTCTCCAAGGAAGACTCTGGAAGCTTGGAGCCACCCTGCCTATGGTGCAGTGCCTGGGGGTTTACAGCAGCCTCAGGCTCTAGATGGACCCCAAATTGTGTCAACAGTGGCTGGAGATGATGGGGTTTGATTTGAAGCCTTCCAGAAAACTTCATGGGGCATGATGAAAGGTTGGTTTAGTAGGTTTCATGCCCAGCAGTGAAGTACATTCCTCCTCCTCGGGGCTGCGTGTGGAGTTTTTCTGGGAAGAATGGATGTTGGAGAAGGCAGGCAGAGGTGTGTAGTTTTTCCTCGAAAATGTTGAACTCGACTGATCAAACTTCAGCAAAGGAACTCAAGGAAAATTTCTGTTCTTCCATATTTATGCTTTAGTGCAAATTTCCTGATTTTGGAGGGGGTGGGGGGAATTAACAGTCTCTGGTATTTTTTCCTGTTTGTTTCATTCTTCCTGTCACTTCAGTTTTTGTACGGATTTTGTTTGTTGTTCGTTGTTCAGTGACTTTTGTGATAAACTCAGCAGAAGTATTTTTCTGAAATAAATAAATAAAAGGCATAGATTCTTCCAGTGCTGTTTCCACTGATGCTTTATTATTGCTAAGCTGTGCATATGGCAGAGACACCTTCCACTATTTCAGGTTGCTCCAAGCCCCATCCAGCCTGGCCTTGGACACTTCCAGGGATCCAGGGGCAGCCACAGCTTCTCTGGGCACCCTGTGCCAGGGCCTCCCCACCCTCACAGGCAAGACTTTTTTCCCCACTCTTCAATCTAAATGTATTCTTTCAGTTTAAAGCCATTCCCCCTTGTCCTGTCACCCCAAGCCCTTGCAGCTGGGATTCATCTTCCCACATTTCCCATGTCCACAGCACGGGTAGCTGCTCCAGAGTTCATGATTCGTGGCTGCTTTCATCAGAGGGAGTGGAGGATAAGGGTATTTGTAGGAGATGATTTATCTGATGTGGTTTAGGCACATATTTTTGGTGAGCTATATTGTGTATTTTGTGCAGCTGGCCCCAGGCACACGACATCACTTGGCTGAGGGTTAGGTTATGGTTTCACAGCCTGTGCAGAAAATAGTTTCTGACTTTCTACAGCTCCAGTAATTTCATCTGTAAGTTCTTGGTCTCTTGAAATCCGAGGCGGACCAGAGATCTCTGGAGTGATCATTGGTCAGGGTGAGCAGCAGCAGCAAACAGGCCCAGAAGGGAAGAGCAGTGACCTTTCTGAACAAGGGGAGACAGGAGGGAGCTGGCACGTGGAGACTCAGCTGTCTGAGGGGAAGTGGGAATCCACAGCACAAAAGCCGATTTAAAGCAGCATTTTGTTCCAAAGAGCTTTGTTCTCTGTGTGCATGACAGCTGCCTTTTGTCAGTGCTCCATGGCAACACCTGGCAGGTGTCACTTGGGGTGAGAAGGCTCCTGCCACGTTACCTTCACGGGGAGATGAGTAATGTGGCTCTGAGAGGAGCACGAGTGCCATAACTCCATTGCTATGCCAACGGCCCATGTTCCCTTTTCCTTGGAGACTTGCCTGGTGAGATCACAGGTGGGGAAGGTGGGTTTAGATGGGATCTCAGTCCTAAAACCATTCCCCCAACTTTTTGTTAAAAATTGCAGAGCTGCTGTCAGCAGATTTGTGTCCAGACCCCTGTTACCTCCAGGTAATTGAACTCACCACCCTGTTTTGAGTAGCCCCAGAATCACATTTTGTGGGTTTCCCCCCCACCCTTATTTTAATCCTTAGCTATTCTAGCCATTCTATTTAAAACAGACTTTTAAACACTTTTATAGCAACTTTTATTTTCTAGCAATTTTTATTGCTATTTTGATAACAGTTTAAACTGGCAGTCTTCACTGCTTGAAGGTGAAAGGCCCATCTGAGAGAAACCTGGAGTGGTTTTCATTCCAGGCTCCAGAGAGCTTTAGCTCTCTAAAGTACTGCACTAAAAAGTTGAAAAAACAACAGAAGAACCTGACTTTGGTTCTCAGATTTTTTTTTTTCTCCTGTAAGTTTCATTTCAACATCCAGAAGTTGTGAGATTGAGTTTGGTGGTAGCTAAAAGGGCAAGGAGAGGTTAGGAAGGAAAAAAAGTTAAAGTGAGGGCAGAATCAGCTGAGTCTGTGAAAGGGGGAAAGAATAAAGCAAGGGTGAAAACTAGAACATCCTTTTTGAAGTAAAATGTCTTTAAGTCAGCTGAGAATTCAATTGCTTGTCCTGTCCTTCGGCTTCTGGGAAAAGATTACTAGGGAAGGCTAGGAGGAACTCACGGTAGTTTACCTTGTCTTCTCCACAGGAACAGTAGTCAATCAGCTGTGGAGACAAAAAACACAGCAAACACCATAAAGAGTTGGAAGAAGCTGCAAAATTGGGGTTGTTTTTAGGGGAAAGTGCCCAGAGGTTCTTGTGTGACAGAGCAGGAGATCTTACTCCCCCATGTGGATTCCCCCATCCCAGTAGTCTTGAATCATGGGTAAACTTAGAATTATAGAATGATTAAGGATGGAAAAGACCTGCAAGATCATCAAGTCCAACCTTTAGATCATCGAGTCCAACTCTTTAAGGGTTTGACTTGATGATCTAAAGGTTCAAGTCCAACCTTGAATGCCTATAGATGACACTAATCTATGCAAGGAGAAGAGTTAAATGTTTGAGTTTAATCCCAATTTCCTTCTGGGCCTCACCAGAGTGGCAACAGAGCCCCAAAAATACAAAGCGTGGCCACAGACTGAGATGGGCCACAGGAAATCTTGCAGAAATCCCTGCCCAAAAGTGGGGTGGGGGTAGTGTATGTGAACAGTTACTGTCCCCTGGTGTCACTTTGGTGTGTGCACATGGCATAAAGGGGAGACACAGATAACTGAGCTCGGTGACGGCCCCACTAATGAACCAGTTCTGGTGTCCCGTGCCTGACCCTGCATTGTGTTACAGAGCTGCAGCCTTTGTGTGCTTCAGGGGAAGAAAGAAGGCTTTTGTTTCTTTAATTGCATAACTAATCTCCTTCTGACACCCAGCGAGATGGAAAAGGTCTAATATCACAATTCCTTGAAAGGATTCTTCTTCCCCTTGTCGCCTGGAGACAGATTCACTGGGGTTTGCCCTGTGACTGACAGCTGTGCTCATCTCCCAGCAGTGAACTGTCTCCCATATGTTTAATTTATAGCCCTGCCACACTTCCCAGGGCTCTGGGAATGCTGGGATTAAGATTTCAGGAGAGAAGATGGATGCTTTTAGTGCACAAGTCGTAGACTGGGGCTCAAACGTGGGAGTTTATCTTCAATTGTCGCAGGTTCTCCACATAATTTTAGGAATGTTACTTCTCTCCCATTCTCAGAGCTGAGCAGGGACTGTCACCACTCTGTAAATTCCTCAGGGCAGAGTGAGCTCTGATGAGCTCTGCTACAGCAAAGCCCTGGGTGCTGGTCAGGGCCTTTATTCATCCCACATTCAGGGACACAAATCCCCTGCCCGTGCACCCTTCTTACCATGGCTGTGATGCTCACAGTTGGCTGCCTTAGCAAAGTTTTTATTTTAGCAGGGGAAATACTCTGGATTTGAGATTTCTCTAAAGTCTGAGTCCCCCTTTACTGGCCACTAATCTACTGCCTATCACATGATGCTGAGGAAACATCCTTGCCAGTCATGCTCCTGAAAGGATCCTCCTCCATCCTCACTGCAGGAATTTTTCCCCAAGTTTCCTTCACATTTTCTGCTTTGCAGACTGTGATCTCCATGTGCTGTTTGTTGCTCATAGCGCCCAGCAAGTGTTAGCCAGGTGGTTATGATTCTAATTTATTTTCTGATTATTATTATTATTATTATTGTTTTATTTTGGGGACAATGCCTGGGGACACCTCAGTGTCACCTCTACTCAATCCCAGCTGTGCTTAAGCCATCACAGACACTCCAAGCTCTGCAGGAGCCTGTGCCTGATCTCTATCATGATTCCTGACTTTTATCATGATACACAACCTCTTCTACCCATCCAAGACCTGAACCAGCAGGAATTTTCACACATAACAGTGCAGCCAAGCACGAGAGGCAACCTGGATAACATTTCTTCCCTTTCCTTAGAGGACAGCAATTATTATCTCCTCTAAGACACAGGCTCAGTCCAACAGCTCAGAAGTTTTTCTGAACTGGGACTCTCTTGTCCTTTTCTTGAATTTGTTCCCCTTTGTAGGCTAGAGCAGCTGGTTAGGGTTGGTTTTTAGAGGAGATCTTTTGGAAGAGCTATAGGAGGGGATTCCACATGCACAGCACCCCTTCCATCTGACCTTTTTAAGAAGAATGGTGCTGGTCGGCACATGGAACCTGTCACAAACGTTTAAAAATCTTGTTTTATCCAGGAAGCCAGAGCCCTCTGTGTCAAAATGATGAAATGCCTCATGGAACTTCCTGGTGTTGAAGGGCTCGTGGTGGAGCTTCAGCTCTTTCTGAACCTCCACAATTAAATCATCCAGGTCCTTCTTGGGGATGCCACTGCAGAAGGAAGGAATAACAGGATTTCATGTAAAAACTCATTCTGGCAGCCTTGCTGTGACACCTGTGTGAACAAGGACCATTTCCTTGTGTACTCCACGGTGGGAAACTTGACTTTCAACCAGAGCCATGATATAAGTGCCTCCAAACCATGTTCTGAGGTAACAGGGTTGTTACTGGGTCACACAAACTGGGTCCAGACAGCTAAAAAGGAGGATGTGGTCTAGGCTCTGATGAGCTGATAAGCAAAGAAGGAACAAATGCCTAAAAAAGGACTCCTCCACCACCTGCTGAGCCTGCAACCATCCAGCAGCTCAAGTTGGCAGCATCTGTTACAGTGAACTGATGCCTTTTGGGAAAAGATGTGTCCCCCATCCCTGGAAGTGTTTAAGATCAGGTAGGACGGGGTTTGGGGCAACCTGGAAGGTGTCCCTGCCCATGACAGGGGTTGGAATGAGATGATCTTTAAGGTCCTTCCAACCCAAACCATTTTGTGATTCTGTGATTTGGCTGAAAGTCCAAACACTTCTTGAACTCAGGCTTGGTGCTGTGACCACTTCTCTGCCTCTGCTGCTAAGCCACAGCTGTCCCACGAGGTTTTGGGGCCAGCAGCAGCCACAACATTTTACTGTACACACTTCACCACCCTCTGTATGTGCCAACACAGCCTCTTGGAACTGAACCACCAGCAGAGCAGGAGGCCGGAGCCCAGGGAGGCTGCTGAAAATGCCCTTAGCTGTCAGCCCTGAGTCTTATTCAGCCCCACCACCCCACTGTTTGTATCCTACCTGCTGGCAGTCTCCACTACCACCTGCTGTGGGTGTAAATGGTCCCTTATGGACTGCACAGTTGCTGCAGGGAAACTCTCTGCATTTCTCTCCAAATAATTCAGCACATATTCATCAGCATCAGTGATAACAAACCTGTGGCCAAACACTGGGGAAGAAGCATTAAAGAAGTAGTGTTACCTGTGTTTTAGAATGGGTTAAAGTGATTTCTTCATCCAGGAGGGAGCAGGATTCCTCTCCTGTGGCTGGGCTCAGCTTTGAGCCAGCTCTGCTACTTGTTTCACTTCTTGGAATAAGAATAATTTCACTGATTCAAGGGTTCACACATTGACAGTAACAAAGTTGTATCAATGTACACCAGCTGCTGATCTGGAAACTCAAATGTGACAAGATCCAGAAGCAGCAGATCTTTCAAGTGAAGGAAGGGATACGCACTGTCCATGCAATAAATGACATATCAGAGCAGAGTGTTATAAACCCAGGCTAGATTTTACCTTCAATCGTAGAACCGATGGTGAAGTCAGAGGGCTCATAGTATATGGGATTCTCTGGAGTAGACCCTGGCTTGGTAACTTTGGTCCTTTTTAAGTATCTGCCTCCAGGGATGCCAGAGTTTCTGACTGGGGGTTCATAGATGCCAATCGTGTCATCGGAGAGGAAATAAGAGAGGATGAAACGACGATTTTTGTCCTCAGGCACCGGTGATTCCTAGAGGAAAGGTAGTGGGTTTGTAACAGAGCATTTGAACCAGGTTTTCCTTTCCTGAGGTGCTTAGGAGTATCTAGTAATCCACTCATAAGCACCAAGAGCCCAGAGCTTTTTTTATAGCTGACTAAACAAAGCATTTGGTGTGCTGACATAATGTAACAAAGCCCTAGACAGCACTAAGGATCTGAATTTCAAAGGTTACTTGCTTAAGTCACTGAAGCAGAATCTGAGCTGGAGTTACCAAGTATATTCAGTGTTTCCACATCCTGAGTAATCCAAGAGAAAGGAATATCCTATATGGAATGATTCATCCCGGAGAGGCTATAAAATTCAGATTTAAATTTACATTTATCATTATGCTGAGTGCCTGAGAGAGGCTGGGGCTGCTTCAGCTCTTAGTCACAGGAAGTCACTCCCCTGACACACCAGTGGGTCTACTTGCTTAGTTTAAAGTTAAGTGGATCTTAACTCCTCAGTTGTGACCTTTAGGGAATTCCTGCACAATAGGGGAAAGAAACCAGCCCTTATTCACCCAGAGTGTTTGGAGAGGGCAGGCACCAGGCAGCACAGGAAATGCCATTGCTGCTGCTGGACGTGCCAGAGGCTCCTTGCATAAACCAGCTGGAAAGCTGGCACAAAGGCCAGGGCCTGGGGGCTGCTGTGGGTGGAAAACACCATTTTTGTGGATTTTCCAGCTTCTACACCGGCACTGGGCTGCTCTGCTAGGACAGCTCCTTGCTGGCTGCTGCATCCAGGACTGTCCTGGAGAAGGACAGGTGCTGGAGCCAGCAGCAGAGACATCAGGCTCTGGCTGGTGGCAGTGGTTTCAGACAGACAGAGGCACAGTGCCCAGTGCAGGCTGCTTCAGTCAGGGCCATCTGTCACGTAGCAGCGGCAGAGGGAGTTTTTCCATAAATGGCTGTGGGTTTGTAGCAGGTCTGGTTTGTACTTTCTGGCCTTGTTTTTTTTCCCTAGTTTTGTGAGCTGCCAATTGTCACAGCAAGCACACAATAACCCCACGGCATCCCCCCGGGGACACTCGTGTTGGCTCGGGGAGCTCTCTTTTCCCACTGGCACAGAGGAGAATTTGCCAACAGCCTTGTCTGGGCAGGCTGCTCCTCCCATCCTCCTGGCACTATTCCACCAAGGAAAGCACTTACCAGGGCCACCTGGTACCGCAGGACCTTGAGGTTATTCTCCAGCATCTTAATGATATCTTTCCGTGGAGGCTTTGGAAACAGACTGAGGCAGTTCTGGAGAGAGTCTTCAGGGATGCCAAAACCATTATAGGGAGGAATTACCTGCATCCAGAGGAGATATCAACCATCAACAGCTGCAACTAAGAACAAGACAAAGTTTACAAGACTTATCAAAGCCCATCAGATTTGGAAGGAAATATTCTGCCACCACGTAGCAAGAGCTGTGACATCTTGCCCAGTAGAGATGATACCAGCCTGGCCATGAGTTGGACTTAATGAAAATATAAGACGATTAAGGAAATCTGAAACTCAGAAAGCCAGGTAATTTCTCTGAATAAAGAGGTTTTGGCTATATTAAAGAGTCATAGAATGGTTTGGGTTGAGAAGGACCTTAAAATCATCTAGTTCCAAGTAAACATTCCCGTGCACAGGAACTCAGCCATCAAATGGTTACACTGGTAGCCTAATCCCCATCATGTCTGTGGTCCAAGCCACAACTCCAAACCATTCCTGGGCTCAGTTTGGGAGGTAACACAGCAAGGCCTGTGACCATCCCCAGTAGGCAGTTTGGACTTGGCAACACTGTTTTGGAGAGTAAGGGAGAGTTCTGTAGCATAAGAGCAGCCATTCTTATATTAATTATGGCCATTCTTGCCTTGTCTTTTTCAAATTACTTTTTCCTTTAAGCTGAACTTGTTTCCTACAGGTTCTTACTGAGCTGAACCTCTGCTTTACTCTAAGAGCTTACACCAACTGCTTCCTTTCCACCCTTAATTTGATAAATTGTTTGTAGTACCTGTGGAGCTTTTTCAGTTGGTTTCTTATTTACATCCACTGGCTGGAAGTCTGTGATGCCATATTTTTCACGATAGAAGTCCTGCGTGAACTTGTCACAATCATAGATTAAGAAGGTGCGTCCAAGGAGGGTGACACTTTTGCCAACAGCAAAATCTTTAGGTGAGTACCACTCTTGCACCTCGTGGTCAGTGATCTCCAGTACACAGCTTGGGAAGTTCTCTAAGGACAAGGGAGCAGAAGGGAAAATACATTAATCAGGGAGATACTAACATTTCCTAGAGAAAAGGGAAATAAAAGCAAGGTGTATAAATAGCTCCAGGGAGATGTTGGCACTGCTGTCCTGCCACTGTTTCCCAAACAATAAAGAATTCAGTGATCATTTAAAGAACTTTTTTTTGACCATGAAATGACACTTTAGCACAGATGGATATCACAATCTATACTTACTGTTCTTGTCTGCGAAGATTTTGGGCAAGCGCTGGCGTCTCATCAGTACTGGGAATGGGTCTCTCCCATCATTTCTCCTGTGGACTTCCCGAACCTCCACTGTGTCATCTGCCAAGAAGTAATGGATGATGCAAGGATGGTGATCACCAAAGGCACAGTTGGTGTCATCCCATATGGCATAGAAGCGAAGCACCTGGGATGGAGAAAAAAAATGCAGACAAACGTGGATCAGAATCATCTTTTGATGCCACAGAAATCAAACTCATCACACTGAGATGCTCAGGAGCTCCCCAAGGTTCAGCTCCCAAAGAGGCAGGAGAGACATGGGGAGACTTTAGCCAGAGCAAGGGGCATTTGTGTTTGTCTGAAATTGTCTGCTCTGGCACCTGCCACCAATATTTTGGGGTAGCAGAGGAGTGGATGCAGCAAGACCATTCCTCACAGAACTGCATCTGGCTGCTAAATTCGAGAGGCAGGTGGCTTATCTCATCCCAAAAGAAAGCAAGAGAGTAACGGATGATATTGAGCACAGGCTCTGCAATCCAAAGAGGAGCTGTTTACAAGGCACAAAGCCCAGAAAAAAAACATAAAAGGTTTTGTTTCTCACTAAAGCCAAGAAAGGAGCAAATCTGGAGTCTGTTCAGCAGACTGAGAGGATTTAGAACGAGTGAGGTTGCAGACACTCACAAGACCTGGGTTTCAGTAGCACATATTCACTGTAATCACAGGATCTTTTAGGTTGGAAGATCATTGAGTCCAACCTCTGACTGACCCTCACCTTGTCACCAGCCCAGAGCACTGAGTGCCACATCCAGTCATTCCTTGGACATCTCCAGGGATGGTGATCCCACCACCTCCCTGGGCAGCCCCTTCCAATGCCTAATCACCCCTTCTGTGAAGAAATTCTTCCTAATTCAACCTAAACCTCCCCTTGCACAACTTGAGGCCATTTTGCTGGTTGCCTGGGAGAATATACTGACCCCCACCTGGCTGCCCCCTCCTGTCAGGGAGTTGTGCAGAGCCAGAAGGTCCCCCCTGAGCCTCCTTTTCTCCAGGCTGAGCCCCTTTCCCAGCTCCCTCAGCAGCTCCTGGTGCTCCAGCCCCTTCCCCAGCTCTGTTCTCTTCTCTGGACATGCTCCAGCCCCTCGATGTCTTTCCTAAAGTGAAGGGCCCAGACCAGGACACAGGACTGGAGGTACCTCACCAGTGTGATGTTGGTACTTGTACAACAATTTGGGTAATCCCCAGCTCTCTCACCTTCGTGTCATAGGCCAGAAACTGCCTGAAGGGGTCGGGACCTGCGGGCACGGTGGGTTTTTGCACAGGCGTCCGACGCTGTTCTGTGTAAGGATCCGAAACCATTTCCTCAGGAGGGTTCACTTCAATTCCTTGGCTCTCCAGGAACACCTAGGAAGGTCATCTGAGGTGTTAGTGCTGCCAGGAGTTCTGAAGGTAAGAGGTGACTAGAGGTTAGAAGTGCGTTGAGATGAGTGAGGTCAGGATGCTGCAAGTTCATTCCTCACAGAGAACTCTACTGCAATAGCAAAACACAACAGATGATAAATATATTTGTTTAAGCTGCTTCTTAGCTTTGCTTACCCTTTAATTAATCAGAGTAGTCCTGTCCTCAACATCCTAACTCAGATTTCACTGGAGCACAGCTTTCCTTGGCCTTAGGGCTTTAAATGGAAGGTAACTGTCAGTTGGTCTCTTTTAAGTAAATGAAAAAGATTAAACTGGTGTATAAACACAGATGTAGTCGGCCTGAATTTGCAAGAACTTAGGGCTGTGTCAGACAGTAAGTTAGTGTCACCCACACTAGGCACATCAAGACCCTTCAGGCACAAGGGTGTATGTTAGTGGCAGCTTTATTCCATCTTTCAGGAGTACTTTTCCCACAGAAAGAGTGCAATCTGCTTGTTTACAAAGGGATTTTTTGCTTACCTTGGATGATGAACAAAATCCAGGGTGTTACTCGTGGACTTGCATCAGTCACCCAAAACAACCTCTGAAGTCAAGGGACTTGTTCCCTTTTTGGCTTTGGGGAGTGGCCCATGAAAACATTCAGCCCAGGAAGCACCAGGATGCAAACATCTCCCACAGGAATATGAGATTCCTCTGGAGACTCCCAAGGCAGATTCATACTTTCACACTCACTATTTTCTGGTCTGGAAGATGTCAATAACTGATAAATAGACTATTGGCCTTGAGATGTAGACCCACGTAGCTCATTCCATGTTTTCCATCAATATTAACATGAAGACCAGCTCTTCATTTGATGTGAACTGACTTTAGCAGTCACCCAGTTCCAGCAGAGCTGGCCTCACAGCCACATTTATACCAATATATTATACACGCTTTGGAACATTCCTGGGCACTGAGGCCAGCTGGAAAGGAAAAGCCTGGATCTATACTCTCCCAGCCTCCAGGACAGGTTGACTGCATGTAACTCACCTATTGGGAATGACTCCCTGGCCTGGAAGAATAGGAGCTGACCAGGGCTGAGATTATACTGGGGACAATCTAGCAGGATACCAGTGTGCTGGTAATTCTTATTTCTTGTTATTGGATTGTTATTATCTCATTTACTGGCACAAAAAATAGCCAGAAACAGAAAAGCAGGCAATGAGTAAGCTCTTAGAAAGGTCAGTTCATACCATGATTCTCAACCCATGGATCATGGCTTGGCTGTGGATGTGTGCAGAGTTATTGCTTGTATTCCCTTCCACTGTTCTTAATGGAGGAATATTAAATCAGAAAAGAGTCAGGATCACTAATTTCCCTCTCCTGTATGCACAATGTTTCATGTGGACTCTAAGCAGTTAAACTGCCCAGACATGAACTTAGAATGTGTATTGTAAAGAGAAGTCCCGAGGACAAAGGATGGACTGCCAGCAATCCTGGAGCAAAAATACTGAGCAGTTAACTTGCCCCCAGCAAATATCATACCCTGAACTCCCCTTTGGCCTGAAGAAAAAAAATCTACACATAAAGCAAAATGAAAGACTGCAAGCACCCATATCACAAAAGCTACAGCTGCAAACTGCTGGACTCTAACAGGTAATTAAAATCCTATAGCTCCCAGGAGTCTTTCTGTCAGTGTTCTCCCCGCAACACACCTTGGTGAAGGAGTCGCAGTTGACCAGGCGGTAGGTCCTGCCGTACATGGTGAGGTCGATGCCCAGGTTCAGATCCTTCCAGTGGTAATAATCCCCGTGCTCATTCTTGGGCACCCGGTGGCGTCTCATGAGTTTGCCTTGAACCAGACCCGAGTTCTTCACCTTAGGCTCAAAGACACACATGCTGTCATCTTCCAGGTAATAGTAGATGCCCACTTGGCGGATCCGGTAATGCTCGTCTGGAGAGATAGCAACTTCCTCCTGGAAGTAGGCATCGAACTTCAAAACCTGCCCAAGGGACAATATAGCAAAGGGAGAGAGGAAAAAACAAATTGAACACTGTGATTAGTCTATCAAGGTCAAAAATTCATTTGTAACTTGCTTCGGTGGTGTAAAATTACTGGATTAGATTCTACAAAATTTTCAAAGACAACAGTGGCCTAATCTGTGAGTGACGGCAGAGGCACCAGGAGGGCTTTTACCAAGATGTGCCTTTTGCAAATTTGGTGTGCATGAGACAAGCATGCTTTTCCCTACTTGTTGATCAGCTGCTGTTTCACCTGCTGCCAGGTGCTTGGCTGCTGACAGTAATCTACTTTACTGACACACATGGCTCTTTATTTGTCAGCTTTACAGCCCTGATAGAGGGAAGTTATCGAGAGATTTTAGTAAAGAGTTCAGCCACATCTGAGGATTTTAAAATCTGAATGGGTCATTATTTTAAGGCCAGGCTGGAGGGGCTCTGAGCAACATGGTCTAATGGAAGGTGTCCCTGCCCATGCCGGGGAGGCTGGAACAAGATGATCTTTAAGGTCCTTTCCAACCAAAACCATTCCGTGATCTGAAGTCACATCTGTTCAGCACTGACAGCAAAAGCTGATTTCTGCTGGGTAAAAAAGGCAACTAATCAGCCAGTCCCTCTGCTTGGCAGAAGTAAGAGAAATATTCCCTCCAAGATCATTCAATGCCCCTAAGAAGGTGTAGGTGGCCAATCAGGCCTTGCATACCCAGCCTACATCAGCCCAGAGACCTGGATAATTAAGAGCTGATAAAGACAGCAAGTTCCTACCAGTCACCAGAGTGCCCCACAAGGGACTGTGACATCCCCTGCAGCACTGGGGCCCCTGCTGCTCCTGTGGCTTGAAGGAAGGGGCAGAGAAGGACCTGACAGATTAAACAGCAACATCTACATTACTCCAAAGGAACAGCCTCAGTAATTAACAGAGCACATCTGTTCCCCAGCCCGTGTGACAGCCAGGCTGAGGGCTGGCTGGCTGCAGACGGCTCTGGCAGGGCTGGCAGCATGCAGAGCCTGCATATGCTGAGATCCCGAGCCCTGCAGCTCCTGCTGCAGCAGCTGCTCCATCCACGGCTGCGGGTTGCAGCCTGGGACATTGGCACCCTGAAAACCAAGGGTCAGCTCAGGACTGCTCCAAGCAGACACAGAGCCACCTCCCAGTCTGATAGGATCACCAGGATGTAACATGGGAAGCACTAATGGAGCCGTTCAGGCTGTGACACGCTGTGGTGACCAACACCAGCATAAATAGATAGACCACGGTCAAACAGGCCACCAGGGTTCCCATTGCAGACTGACTTCCCCAGTTAAAGCTCTGTTACAACCTCAGTATAATTTTGGAAACACAAAACGCCAGGCTGTGGCTTGCAGAGCAATGCTTATAAACTGGAGCTTTCCAGAGCTAATCAAACCTCTTTTCCAACGCCTGCTGGAAATGCTCGAGTGTAACTTGCAGGGAATGTCTTACATCGTTTACGTATTATAATCCTCCTCTCGAGCAAAGAAAGCCTCTTTCAGTCTGGGATTCAGCTGTCTCTGACTAAGGGCTCTGGCATCTGAAAACTGCTGTATGCAGTCCCATGAACCCTGGAGCTGACTGTTTATGTCTCCGAATTTGGCCAGCGATATTCCTGGAATCAGCTTCTTTATACCTTTTTGTCATAAGCCACGAATGCTGGAGTGAAGCTGGAAGGTGCAGACCTCCTGACTTGCCCATAGGTCAGTGTGGATCCTTTGGTGCATAAATCATCTAATTCATCTTGAGAGAGCTGATTTGCAAAGAGGGCGTCCCCGCCAACCCCCTCTCTTGGCAGCCGGGAAAAGGCATATCCATTTTTGAAGTCCAGTGTCTGGGACCGATGAAAAGATGTTTTCTGTTGGAAGGAAATCCAGCTATCAAAATACCGCATGAATTTAATAGATACAGCTACTGGAAGCACAAAAAAAACCCAGTAAGAGAGTGCAATATCAAGAATGTCTCCCCCCGCACACATCCCCAGCATTTTGTTATAAACCACTGCAGCAGTTATTTAAAATCAGATTTTGCACTTAGATTGAGGAAGTGGAAAAAACAGTGTGTGGTGGATGTACAAAGCACGAGAGTGAACTCTCACACTGCCACAGACTCCGGAAGAACTTAAATCACTGAATTTCCTGACTGCCACCATATTCAGTGCCTAGAACAGTGTGTCAGCACTTTATCTGCCCTGGTGTTTATCTCAGCAACTCTTTGTTCTCTACCCTATTTGTCAGCAGTACAGAGCACCATGGGACCTCAGTTACTACCTTACGGTGTTCCCTTGACTGTTGTGCACCCTCTGTGTACTCCACTGTTATTTATTTTCTTAACTCTCCCCATGACACAGGATTTTCTTTGCTGGGTTAAATCAAGGCATGTCATGCTCACAGAACTGCAATTATGAAATATACAAAAGCACATCAGTTGTTTTATCACCTCTCTACAGAGTCATAGAATCATACAACAGTTTGTGTTGGAAAGGACATTAAACATTATCTTGTTCCACCCCCTGCCATGGACAGGGACACCTTCCACTATCCCAGGTTGCTCCAAGCCCCGTCCAGCCTGACCTTGGACACTTGCAGGGATGAAGCAGCCACAGCTTCTCTGGGCAACCTGTGCCAGGCCTCACCACTCCCTTCGTAAAAAACTTCTTCCTCCTATTGCTACAGGCCCAAGCCTCTTTGAGTTTAAAACCATCATCCCTTGTCCTATTGCTACAGGCCCTGCTGAAAAGTTTGTCCCATCTTTCATGGAGCCCCTTTAGGCTCTGGAAGGGGCTCTGAGGTCTCCCTGGATCCTTCTCTTCTCCAGGTGAACACCCCCAGCTCTCCCAGCCTGGCTCCAGAGCACAGGGGCTCCAGCCCTTAGAGCATCTCCATGGCCTCCTCTGGATTTGCTCCAGCAGCTCTATGTCCTATTTATGCTGAGGACCCCAGATCTGGAGGCAGCTCTGCAGGTGGGGTCTCACCTGAGCAGGGCAGAGGGGCAGAATCACCCCCTCTCCTGCTGCCTACACTGGGGGATCAGCCCAGGGCACGGGGGCGTTTCTGGGTCCCAGCCTCTCATCCATCAGCAGCCCCAAGTCCTTCTCCCAGGGCTGCGATCAATCAGAGCTGTGCACAGGACCTGATCTCTGTCAGCCAGTCCTGTTCTTCACCACTGAAGAGCAGGGTCAGGCTTGAGTGACATCAAACTGCTCCACTTGCTGCACACTCCATCACACGTGGTACCTCACCTGCACTCCAAGAGCCTGCCTGGTCCCACTGGGCTTTCAACATTAATGCTCCAGAGAAAGCAGGGGAAATTATGAGTCCTTGATAATAAAACATCTTGACTTTTGCCAAGTAAAACAGAGCTGTACGCATTTCTAGTGCTGAGAGAACAAGCTTCAGCTCCTTTTCCAGCCCCAGACTTGCAGTCAGTCCAACCTCAGGCACGCAAACGGCTTCTTCTCCACCCTCTCCCTCGCCCCTCATGGTTAAGCCTCTAATCTTATTTATACCTTCAAGGCCCCACTTGAATTCCACAAAATTCCCTGTTTTGTCTTTAAACTGCTACTATAGGTCTTGCAATGGAGAGAGCAGTGACGAAAACAGGTGAAAACAAGATTTGTCTGAAGACATGTTAGCAGAACATCTTATAAACTGCCATGGAACTGCCACTTCCTTCTGGTAAATAAATACCAAGGGAAAGCTGTGGGGAAAATATTCAAGGAAAACCAGGAAGTTTGTCTTTAATTTGACCAGTATCAGTGTTTGTCAGAAGTGTACAGGCTTTTAAGAGCCCACATTTGCCTAAAGAAAGCACCTCTTTGATTCATAAAGCTCCTGAGTGGATAAGCTCTCCCAAAGTGCGTCTGGATGCCAGATAACATCTCACAGGATCAGGTGACCAATGCAAATTTAAAAGGGAAAGCCCAGAATGTAAACTCCTAATCTCAGCGGCTGACAGTGTTTATCTGAACAAATTCCACTGAATTAAGTCCTTCTTTTTGCCAAGCCTGTAACACTTCACCATTCCCTCTCCCTGTTTCCCTGTCCCGTGAGCACTATGCAGTAACAACACTTTATTTGAACACAGAGGTTTCCTTCAGAACTTCTCAGTACTCATTTGGAAACCAAGTGGTGTGATGCCCATTTGATAGACTGGAAAACTGCAGATTTACAAGATGTTATAAATTATTTCAACGAAATATTATTATCTGATAACAATTCTGAGATAACCTTTATTACTGGATGATTGTTTGTTATGAGTAATTTACTCCATTTGCTATTGGAGAACTCAGTTGTCACTGATTTAGGTCAGGTTGGATGGGCTTGGAGCAGCCTGGGATAGTGGAAGGTGTCCCTGCCCAAGGCAGGGGGTTGGAACAAGATGATCTTTAAGATCTCTTCAAACCCAAACCATTCCATGATTCCATGACAAGTAATTTTTATGTAGGAAGCTGAATGCAGTCAGGAATGTTTTCTGTTAAAGATGCTCTCTAGGGAGGCTGTAAATCCCTGGTGTGTCCAAACCAGGCATGAAACAACCCCTTTTTTGGCTTTTTGTGGGATTTTTTCAGTATATCAGAGAAATAAATGGAAGCATCAGTGCTCTGTGGTACCAGTTCCTAAAGAGGACGTTGTGAGGATTTCGGGTTATCAGGTCCTTAGAGCCTGGACCATTGGATGGGGAAAAGGAGAGGTTGCTTCCTCATTTAGGTATCAGGTGCAGAGGATGAGGATGAGACTGCTTCTTCCATGGAACCTGGGAGCAGCTGAGAGTGTGTCACTTCCTGGGGATGATCCTGGAAGCTATGCTGGTACCAGTTCTGTGGTGGGACACCAGTTCTCCCATGAGGCTATCAGGTTCCAGACCTGGACTGTCAAGGATTCAGTTCACCAGGCAACACCAGGATGTTCTCCTGTGTATATCCAGTTGAGGAGGCATCAGGTGAATTTAAGGGACTTGGTTTAGGACAGTATCAGAATGAGTTGAAGGTTCAGAACACTTTGCTTTGGGAAAACTCAGATGGTTCAGAGAAACAGCAGTTTTCCTGAGGGAACCAGGTTTCAGGACTGTAAAGCGAGTTTGCGGATTTCCCTTGGGGTATCTCATGAACTGGTGGGGGAATTATTGGATGGATTCAGGGGAACTGGATATCCAAAGGGGTGAGTTTGCAGACAGTAGTTCCACAGTTATGGAAAAAGCTTTTGGAATTTCAAATGAGGCTCACTAATGAGAAGGAGGAGGGGTGTGTGTGTCTCTCTCCAAAGTTATCAGGACAAATTCAGGGCTGTAAGGTGGGTTCATGATGCAATGGATTCCTTGGGGACAAGATTAAAAGCACCAAATCCCCTGGAAAGTTGGTTCAGGGATACTTGGTCCCTTGGGAAGAGATTGCAATGTTCAATAACATTGGAAGAATTATGGGAGTACCAGGTCTGCTGTGGGTGGGATCAGGGGATACCAGGTGGGTGCAGAGCATTCAGGTCCCCCAGAAGTGAGTCCAGCAGGTATTTCATGGCTTTGGGATACACCAAGTCCCCGGGGGAGAGTTGAGTGGATATTAAATCTGCTGGGGAGCATCAAATGAGTTTATAGAGCACCAAGTTCTTTGGGGGTTATGTCCAGGGTACCAGGGTCTGGTGAGTTTGAGGTTCCCAGAACATGGGTTGAAAGGACATCAAGCTATCTCAGGGATATTTGGTGAATTCAGGAAGTACCAGGTATCTTGGGGGAGTTAGAGGATGGTCTGAGGGAACACAAGGGGTGTTGCCCTAGGGTGGCTTCAAGGTGTTCCCTGGAGGAATTGTCTCTCCCTTTACTCTGCTCTTGTGCAACCCCACCTGCAGTGCTGCATCCAGGTCTGGACCCAAAACACAAGAAATGCATGGATCTGTTGGAGCAAGCCCAGAGGAAACCATGGAGATGCTCTGAGAGCTGGAGCATCTCTGCTCTGGAGCCAGGCTGGGAGAACTGGGGGGGTTCACCTGGAGAAGAGAAGGATCCAGGGAGACCTCAGAGCCCCTTCCAGAGCCTAAAGGGGCTCCAGAAGAGCTGGAGAGGGACTTGGGACAAGGGATGGAGGGANGGCCAGGGCTTGGAGCAACCTGGGATAGTGGAAGGTGTCCCTGCCCATGGCAGGGGGTGGAATGAGATGGTATTTAAGGTCTTCTAACCCAAACCATTTGTCTTCTAACCCAAACTATTCCACAATTCTACGAACACTACCGATCTTAGGGGTCCCAAGTCTCCCGCGGATTTAGAGGAAGGTCTGAGGGTGTATCAGATTCCCAGAGAGTGTCTCCAGGGGGTACCAGGTGCCACCTGGAGCGGGTGTGGGGGGGTGCAGAGGCCCGTTCTGAGAGCACCTCTCAGGGGGGCACCCGTCAGGCCAGCCCACCTTGATGGGGGGGGACTCCCGTGGGAAGGGGGTACAGTAGGGGTACAGTGGGCGGGCGCGCTCACCGTG
>VXBT01011129.1:67654-95153 GCA_013400235.1 Oriolus oriolus
GCGGAAAAAAAACGTGGGAAGCGTTAATCCTGTTTTATTAAGGATTTCCCCCTCACAGCTCCTCGTAGTCCGCTGGTATCGCAGTCACAGCCTTTCATATCCCACTTACAGCCCCTCAGAGCCCACTCATAGCTCCTCCTATCTCCCTCGTAGCCCCCCATAAACCCCTCACATTAAAGTATCTTGGCCTCCAAAACGGGTGGTGGCGTCTGGACCGCTTCTTTTTCGGGAGTTTTCCCTGCCCTGTGCAGTGCCCAAGATGAGGAGTAGCTGTGAAGGGACAAATCCATATCTGGACTGACTGAAATATTTTAACAGAAGTGGTTGTGCTGGTTTATGATGTATACATACACGTATAAAAATGTATGTAGTTGTGAAATAGTGTATTTTTCATACGTAGCACTGATATAATTTCTCTCTTTCAAACATGATTTTTATCTCTGGAGGAAGGGGCACAAAGAAGCATCAGGGAGACTGTCAAGGGAAAGGTGATTGTGCAAAAGTCACTCCCAAATGCAAGAGAGAAAACAGAGCTAAATCCATCACCATGGAAAACAGAAGTTGTTTGTTGCCTACAGAAGTTGTGGGTTCCCCAAAAGAAGTGGATTCCCCATCCCTGGCAGTGTTCAGGGCCAGGTTGGACAGGATTTGGGAGAAATCTGGTCTAGTGGAAGGTGTCCCTGCCCATGGCAGGGGAGCTGGAATGAGATGATCCTGAAGGTCCCTTCCAACCCAAACCTTCTAGGATTCTGTGAAAAAAAAAAAAGTTTTTTGTGCGTCTTTGCTTTGTTCTCTTTATCAGCAGTACACCAGCCAAGCCAGGCTGTGATCCAAGGGCAGGCAGCAAATCCGAGGGTTTTGTAAGCAGAAGTTAAGCAGGGAGAAATGCAGCCAGACCGTCTGTCTGAGCACGGTGTGGGAGAGAGAAGAAAGCCAGACGGTGGGAGATAAAGAATGAGGCTGATGAGCTTAGAAAGGAAAATAATGGACTGAAGGCCAAGCAGGGCTGGAAGAGCTAGATCTGGAGGACAGCAAAGCTGCTAGTCTGAGGGCTGACTCAGACCCAGGTGCGGGTCTCTGATCAAGCACTCACTCTGATTTTTCAAGCTGCAATATCCAGGCAGCATTTAACAGGGAACGGGGCCTGTCTCAGGGAAGGAAATTCACCTCTGTGTGCCAAAGATCATCCCCGAGGAGAGTGACAGCAAATTTGTGACAAGGCTGTGTGTGGCAGAGCGCCTGGTGCACAGCCTGTAAAGATAACGGGATGGGAGAGCTGGGGATGTTCAGCCTGGAGAAGAGAAGGCTTTGGGAAGTCCTTGAAGCCCCTTCCAGTGGCTAAAGGGGCTCTGAGAGAGCCAAAAAGGGATTATTCACAAGGGTGTACAGTGACAGGACAAGGGGCAGTGGTTTTAAACGGCCAGAGGGCAGGGTTAGATGGGATATTAGGAAGGAATTCTTCCCTGTGAGGGTGGTGAGGCCCTGGCACAGATTGCCCAGAAAAGCTGTGGCTGCCCCATCCCTGGAAGTGTCCAAGGCCAGGTTGAGCAACCTGGTTTAATCCAAGGTGTCCCTGCCCATGGCAGGGGTTTGGAATGAGATGGTCTTTAATGCCCCTTCCAACCCAAATCATTCTGGGATTCCACAGAAGGAAGTAGAAGAAAAGCCAGAGCATAAGCTGGTACTTATTAATAGTGGCTGTTAAAGCAGGAGAGAGAAATGATGAATAAGGAATTGAAGTGGAACTAAGAAGATCTGGCTTAAGCTGCATCCTTGACAACTTCTGTACAGACAAGTCTGACTTGCCAAGGTCAAGATGAGTTTTTTTAGCTTCCCACACCCCTGCTATCTACTCCTGAAAGGGAAAAGGAATTCTTTATCAGGCTCTGCTTTTGTAGCACGGGAGGACACAGATGGAGACAACTCGCCCTCTGGTGGGTAAAAGCAGAACCTGCAGAAGCCTTGGTCTGCATGTTATATTAAGAAATAATAATTAAAAATATTGGTTATTGGAAGGAAAAATAGAAGCTATTGTAGAGGTTTTAAGTGCTGAAATTCAGGAAAGATTGATCAATTATGTGATCACACACAATCGTCCCAGACAAGGCTGATGAGTTGAGGACACGGAACTATGTGACAGAATGGGATCACAAAATCAACAAAACACCATGATGGAGAAATCCCTAAAACTGGGATCCCTACATCTGGGAATTCAGTGTGCTGGGTTGTCTCTCTGAAGTGTGTGTAGAGAACACCAGTGTGGGGACTGGGCATGACGAGTCAGAGGCCTGGGTGAGTCCGCAGGGATCAGGAAGGCATGGTAGGATGGCCCCCACGACCTGAGTGTTGCAATGGAGGGATACAGACAAGCCAAGAAGGTGAGAAGAGGGAGCTGCCCTTTAGTGAGAGAACAGCTGGAGTGCCTGGAATTCTGCAGGGAAAATGAGCCAACAGAGAGCTTATAGGGAAGGGCTCGAGAGATAACCAGAATGGGTGACACTGTACTGGGCAGCTGCCTCTTTGCAGGCCCTGGTTCTCAGGAAGGACTTCAGCCACCCTGATACCTGCTGGAAGGACAACACAAGAGGGATGGAGCACCTCTCCTAAGAGGAAAGGCCAGAAGAATTGGGATTGTTCATCTTGGAGAAGAGAAGGCTTTGGGGTGACCTAATTGTGGCCTTCCAGTTCCTGAAGGGAGCTGACATGAAAGGCGGAGAGGGACTATTTACAACAACATGTAGTGACAGGACAAGGAGGAATGGATTCAAACTGACAAAGGGTAGATTTCGATTGGATATTAGGAAGAAATTATTTACTGTGAGGGTGGAGAAACCCTGGCACAGGTTGTCCAGAGAAGGTGTGGATGCCCTGTCCATAGAAACATTCAAGGTCAAGCTGGATGGAGCCCTGAGAAACCTGGTCTAGTGGAAGGTGTCCCTGGCCATGGCAGGGGGTTGGAATGAGATGATCTTTAAGGTCCCTTCCAACACAAACCCTTCTATGGTTTGATGATTTGCAATCCAGGAGGTTTCTGGAATGCAGTACTGGTAACTCCCTCCTCCAAGCGATGGAGGAGCCAACAAGGAGAGGTGCTATGCCGGACATCAGACTCACCAGCCAGTTTGCTGGGGATGTGGGGGCAGACTTGGTTGGTGGAGTTCAGGATCCTGAAGGAAGGGAGAAGGGTAAACATCAAACACTAGACTTCAGACTTTGGCCTCTTCAAAGGCCTCTACCTCCTTGGTAGAGTGCCCTGGGATAAGGAGGCCTGAGAGGAGTCATCTCCAAGCTCAAGACCAGTCCATTCCAATGAGCAAGAAGCTGGGCAAAAATGCCAGCAGGCCTGCATGGATAAACAGGGAGCTCCTGGCAAAACTCACAGAAGCAGCACAGAGAAGGTGAAAGCAAGGACACGGATAGAAAGGAATACAGAGACATTATCTGAGTGTGTGGGGATGCAGAAAGGCAAAGTCCAACTCCAATCTGTTCAGGAATATCAAAGACAACCAGAAGGGTTTCTATGGGGTGACAAAAGGGAGAGTAGGGAAGATGTTTTGGGCCCACTGCTCAGTAAGATGTGGGAGCTGGCTACAGAGAACATGGAAAAGCCTTCTTCACCTCAGTCTTTACCAGCAAGACCAGCCTTCAGGAACCTCTGGTCCCTGAGACCAGGGGGAAGGGCTGGAGCAAGGAATATGTACCTTGGTGGAAGAGGATCGGGTCAGGGAATATTTAAAGGATTTTATAGGTGCAAAGAGGACTGGGCAAGACTCTGTGCCAGCTCCCAGTGCCAGACGAAAGGCCATGGGCACACACTGGAACATAGGAGGTTCCTCTGAACATCAGGAAACATCAGGTACTTACTGTGAGGGTGGCCAAGCACTGGCACAATTGCCCAGAGAGGCAAGAGAGTCTTCATCCTCAGAGATATTCAAAATCCATCTGCACATGGACCTGAACAACCAGCTCTGGGGGGCCCTGCTTGAGCTGAGGGTTGGACCAAGTGGCCCCCAGAGATCTCTGTCAAACTCAACCCTTCTCTGATTGTGGATGATGAACTAAAATTTCTCTGATCAGTGTCAGGGCAGCCATTCTGCACTTCCATTGTGGAAAGGGAATGAAATCAAATAGATATCATGAAACCTGGAAAGTGCTTTAAGATGCACAGATAAAACCACACCTTACTGTTCATTATTGTAATTATTATCACTCCAATATATCCCCTCTGTAATTATTATCCCCTTTCCTTTCTAATGACTCATAACCTTCTGTAGTTGTGCATTTGGAAACTTCACGCCACACCAATTGTTTTGCTTTCACAGATTTTTTTTCCACTAAAGTTTTTAAATAAAGATCAGTACAGTACAAAGCTTAAAATATTGTCAATGTTTTCAACAATACAAAGTCAGCAGATGGGAGCTGGGAAGGGGATGGTTAATAAGGAACACTCATACCCTTCCCTGTTTCCCAAAGGAAAAAAATACAAACTCTTTTGTACGTCTGTTTAGTAACAAACAGTGCTTAAAAATAATCTTGTCAGTAAAAGATGTAAATTGCAAGGCACCTAAGGAACCCGTCCTTGCCTCGTTACACAAATTAGGCATAAATACAAATTGAAGGCACCTGTCTCCATCCTCCCCTCCTGCTCCATACACTGAGCAAATCCTGTCAGTGGGAATTGGCTGTTAAGAGCAACCACAGACCAGCAGACAGCAAAGAGGTTGCCTCTGATCTTCAGATTCCTTCAGGATTAAGCCCAAAAAGGAATAGCACAAGGCACACTGGGATGAATTCTTAGGAGTTGTCATGGTTTACAAGATCTGCAGGAATACTGCCTCACGACCAGAGATTCCTGAGGGAGAGGACTGTGACCTCGGTCCCTTTGGGATCTCAGATGCGCTCAGCCTTTGGTGGTCAGCTCTTCACCAAGCCTGGCCACTGGTACATCCTTCCCAGCCATGCCTCCTTAGGAACACCGGTATGGAGGAGACCTGCTCCACGCAGTAAGCTCAAGGAGAAGGTCCTGGGGACCTCTCCAATGAAGTGAGCATTTATGACAGCGGCACTTAGGCTCTTTCCAGATCCAGCCCTGGTCTCCTCAGGATTGATGGCAAGGCTTCCACAGCCACTCCCAGCTGAGGTCCAGCAGACTGCAGCATGTGGGGTCTGCCCAGGAAGGCAGCCGGGTGCATAAGGCACAAGGATGAAGTCTGGGAATGAAGGAAAGAAAGAAGCTGGTTGGTTGGAGGAAGAGGAGGAGGATGGAGACAGGGATGAAGGAAGCTCCAGTGTTGGTGAGCCCCTTGTGACACAAGGGCGCATCCTCACAGCAGCACACATCAGTATGGGAGGTCCCTTCTCACTCCACCCATCATAGTGACCAGGAGGTCAGCTCCAGGTGGGAGTGCAGGGCCACACAGAGACAGGAGCGGCTTCACCTGAGGGGAAACTTGGGAGTGTGCAAAAACACCTCCACTGTCACACCGCTGCTCCACAGAAGCTCTGCTCAGCCAGGGAGGAGAAGATAAGATCAAAAGTACCTTGGAAGAGCCATGTGGGCTCCTCTCCCTGTCCCTGAATGAGATGGCATTACTGTATTCACCCTCCTTCAACAAGGGCAGGGCATGTCATCTGTTTTCAAACCCTCAGAGAAGGGAACACCTGTGTGATCCCTTCCTTTGGTACCAGTATAACTCCAGGTAGCAGCAGAGCAGGTTTGCTATTATCAGCCATGCCCAGTCCTTCTCCATTTTATCCCAGAAATGAGCTCCGGACCAGCCTGATTTCCCTCTGTTTCCGCACAGGAACCCACTGATACCATCCAGCCAGTTCCACACCCAGTGCCTTATTCTGCCTTACCTACCCCAAAACCAAGGCAAATTAGGCTGTGAGAAAAAGCTGCTCCCACTGGAAGCCTTTCCTCAAACTGGGAGGAGACCCACAAACAAAGCCAGAGGCCATGGAGGGAGCAATCCATCAGAGCAGCTGATTGAGTTGAGCAGCCAGCTGCCATGCAAGGAGGAACTGCTGCTGGCCTCCACTCCAGCCCTTCCCTGCAGGCAGCCACGTTGTCCAAGTGAGCTGGCTCAGAGTTAAAACCAGCTGAAAATTACTGACATTTTTTCAGTAGGATTGGTTTCCTGATGGTTCCTCTCCCGGCACTGGCTCGCTCCATGGTGACATGAGCTTCTGTGCATGGGAAGGGGGTTAGTGACGTGGAAGTGGGACCATCCCTGCCTGGCATCTCCCCTGAGGCAGATTTCCTGCTAGGTCAGCATTGGCTGTACCATCAATAACACCGTAAGAAATGAAGTGATTTATTTCTAAGCTGGACTGGATGTAAACCAGGAGGCCAGGACTGATGAGAAAGGGTGGACTTGATGACCTCCTGAAGGCTTTCCTATGACTTCTTCTCCTATACTCCAAACTTACTTCCCTCTCCCTCTATATTTAATTTTCTAAAGGGCCATGAGTTCCAAATTTACCCACAAAACACAGGACCAGCAAAGTACCTATTTATAGGTCTGTTTTCCACCACCTGTTAACAAATCTGTTGTCTGGCCCACCTTGCTCCTCCAGAAGGACAGCACTGATTCCTTCAGGTTAATCTTAACCCAGCTAGAAGGCTCTGGAGATATAAAATCCCAAGGCAAAGCCTTTCTGGATAACAAATCCCATGCACACGCACGGAACATGAACACACACACACCTCAAGAGCTAAAACACAGATGAAGTGCAGAAATCAGTGCTTGTCCTCACCAACCATATCCCCAACCCTACACTCTGCCTGCTCAGAACCAGCAATCACAATTCATTTGCCTGCCCTTGGGTTCAGAGAGACAAATCCACAACTGGGATAGATCCCATGGATTCCTTGGTTTCAGCAAGGATTTAAACCTCCTTGGTGGCTCCATATTCAGTATTTCCCCCAGGCAAGCACGGAACAGACTCCTCTAGTGGGGGACACAGTAACCCAGCCTTTGTTACCTTGGACAGGAGTGACCCACAGACAGTAAGTGACCCTGACTATAATCTTTGCTACTCCACACAGGAATCACCAAGTCCCAAGGACAAACCCAACCCAAGGTTGTGCAGGACCCTTATGTTGTCACCCTGCTCCTGCCTTTTGCTGTTCCACCTTCATCTAATACTGATAAAAACATGCCAAAGTCACAACCCCACTGGTCACAGAAAAGCAGCCCTGCAGCTTCAAGGTCAGCTTTCCCACAAGGCTCACCAAGGACACAAAGCACCATTAAGTGGGGAATAAAGACTCCTTCACCTTCATACCCTTTTGGCTGTGACCACAGTAGTGCTGTTGGAGGAGCAGAGCCTTTCCTGTATCAAACAGATCACATCCAAGTTATTCCACACTTCATAGACATTGCTAGAGGTTGGTCAGACCCCCTAGACAGATGACACAGACCCAGTTTGTCCCAGAGGACCCCAGGTCAAGCCTGGATCTCTAAAGATGTTTTCCCAAAGTCACCTAAGCGACCTTGGCAGTGACACACTTGATAAGGGGAGCGTAGAGAGAACCTGGCTGGAACAGGAAAGGGATTCTACCAGCCACTGTGCCACACGTGCCCTCACACCTGAACCCTAGAAACACTGACTTCCCAAAACTTTCCTACTGCCTTTGATCGGAACAGTTCTCCCACAGATGTGGCAAAACCCAGAGAGGTCATCACATCCAGCTGTGGTCCTCATGGTGTTGTGAGCCCTGGCACACCCTTCTGCAGTCCCACAGCCTCCAGGCCGCCCTCCCTGACCTTCAGCAAGGTCTCACCCACAGCTCTACCAGAATGAACAAGGAACCTCTGCCTATTCCAGCATCCTAGGTTCAGTGACTTGTTCTGGCTTAAAACATTCCATGTTCCCCCCCTGGATGGCAAAAGGCAATCCCTGCTGTGAAAATGCATCCAGCATGACGTGTCCAGCCCTCCATCTGAATCCAGGGTCCTGGTTAGTCACGGCGTTAGGCAAATAAGACAGTCATGTCTCTAGTATGTTATGCCCCCTTTTCTTGATTTTCTCTGGTGATGTCATGCCTGTCACGTCTGTGACTCTCAGGAGTCCTTTTTAGCCAGGCTGGCCTTGATCCTGCGTCGCAGGATGTAAGCTGTGATGGCACTACAGGCCACCAGGCCAAAAAAAGAGATGCAGGAGAGATAAACGGTGAAAGGCCCGTGTCTCTTCAGGAAAATCTCCTGCCTGTTCTTGTAATCCAAAAGAATGGCCTCCAGCTGTGACAGGGTGCAGATGGCCAGGAAGGTGTGGAAGATCTGGTGGGCATGGCCAAAAATATCACAGGAGCCAGGGAAGTATTTCTCAGGGACAGGGCAGGAAAAGAAATAAGCACTGATAAGGAAAAACAGTATCTGGTACGTGTGGTACCAAGCAGCATCTTCCTCACAGCCCCCCAGGTGACACACGACCACCCGGTGAGCCACGGGACTGATATCCAGGATGAAAGCCAGCCCTGCTGGGATCACCTGGCACATCTTCCTCATGATGGGGTAAGGCCGTCGGTACCGGTATTTGGCGTAGCAGCAGCCGGCACAGGACAACCAGCCGCAGAAAGCTGCTGCTGGCAGGAAGAAAAGCCAGAACTTGTCGTACCAGGCTTGGTCAGAGCTGTAGTAGAAATGAGCCAGGGCACTGCCATACTGGTAGATGCTGACTCCAACATAGTCCACGAAGTAGAAGGTGTAGTGGTACAGCTCCGACTTGGACTGCAGCAGGTGGGCCAAGAGGCTGCAGGTCAGGTAGGTGACAGAGGAGAGGACAAAGATGAGCAACGGCAAGGACCACGCGTCCACAGGCAACTGCTCAGCCTCCACAAACGTCTTGAACCTCAGCAGCACGGCCAGTGCTGCCAGGAGATGAGTCCACACGTTGACCACCTCGTTGTGCTTCTGGAAGAGGCTGAGGAAGTAGTAGCGCCAGTCCTGGCCGGTGGGGCGGTACCCGCTGTGGATGTAGGGCTCCCGGAAGAGCTGCGGCACCTCGCACTCCTTCACCGTGCAGGGCATCTTGGGCAAGCCGTCCTCCAGCAGCCGGGGCAGCCGGCTGAGGTGCTGCCCGCTGAGGGACAGCGTGCTGAGCCGCTCCAGGATGGCTGTCATCCCGCTGCCTTCAGCCCTGCACCAGGCAACGTCGTCTTCCTGCCCTGTAGGGATGGGAGAAAGGGGAAATGTTAATGGTGGTGCACTGGGGAGAGGAGCATGCTGCCATTCCCAGTGGGATTAACCATCACCATTGAGATGCTGGCCCTTAGAGCACCTTCCAGTGCTTAAAGGAGCTCCAAGAGAGCTGGAGAGGGAACTGGGACAAGGGCCTGGAAGGATAGGATAAGGGCTTCCCACTGCCAGAGGGCAGGGATAGATGGGATATTGGGAAGGAATTCTTCCCTGTGAGGGTGGCAAGGCCCTGGCACAGGTTGCCCAGAGAAGCTGTGGCTGCCCCATCACCAGAACTGTTCAGGCTGGACGGGGCTTGGAGTAACCTGGGATAGCAGAAGGTGTCCCTGCTCAGGGGACTGCAGGGGGTTGGCATAAGATGATCTTTAAGATCCCTTTCAATCTGAACCATTCCATGATTCTATGAATATTGTCTAGCTTAGAGGTACCAGATCTCCTGGGGAGTTAGAGAAGGGCCTGAGGGAGTACCAGATTCCCAGGGGTATCTGTTCCCTGTCCTAAATTCAGCACAGAGGAGGATGGCAGAGCCCTGTCCCTGCAGCTCAGCCTGCATCAGATGAGCACAGCAATGTCACAAGCCTGCCCTTCCTCCCCACTTCCTCAGGCACTCAGCTTGGAGCGTGTTCAGGAGCCACGAGCTGCCAGCAAGTGGGTGCAGGAAGCAGTTAGTTGGCAAGAAAACATCTGATGATTTATGAAGGTGATTTTTCACCCCTTAACCTGGAACAAAATGCTCAGGGACAAAACTGGGATGTGAATTATTCATCTAAGGGATAACCTGCCTGTCTGCACATGCATTAGGAGGGTCCCAACCAAATCATGAAGGCTGCAAAGAAACTCAAGCTTCCCTGTCACACAGCTTGCCCATGGGTCACTGTAGTGAGTACGACAGAGGGAGAAGTGGAGAAAACCACAGTCCCAAACCTGCAGCCCTCATCCCTCCACAGGTAAGAAGCATCAGGACTGAGAGGGAATGCAGAAATGAGAGGCTTTGCATCCAAGCTGGCTGCAGTTTGGGTACAGCATCAGAGCTTTGGGAGCATCCATGGAGCCAATGTTGAGGGACTGCCAGGGATGTCCCTGGATGCTCAGAGCAGCCAAACCCAGTGCTGGGCACTCCTCTGCCTGCTCTGCTCTGCTCCTTGGTAACCTCCAGACTTGCTAAGCTCTGTCTGGCAAGATTCACATTCAGGGCACAGCAGGATCCTAATGTGTGGAGAACAACTCCTGCCATTAAATTAATTCCCAATACCCCCTGTTTCCCAATAACGCAGATACTTCTCTTCCCTGCTGGTGTTTGTGTCACACAAAACAGAGGAGAATTCATCACAAATGCCCATGTTAAACTGAAATCGGTACTGATGGGACCCCACCAGACTGTGCAGGGCTGTGGTTACTCCTGTGAAACCAACACACACAGGTTTGCAGGAGCAGAATTTGTCTCCTTAGCTTATATGCACACAGCTGGAGCTGCAGGGGATGGAGGTGGCAAAAAACCAAAGTAAACACAAGTATTTTGCCTGAGTGTGGAAAACAGCAAATTCTTCTCCTGTTACATGAGATCCCAGCTGTGTCCAGAGGTGAGACACAAACAAATAGTTTGTGTGGGTACCTGGTCTAGTGAAGGTGTCCCTGCCCATGGCAGGGAGCTGGAACTAGAGGAGATTTAAAATCCCTTCCAAGCCAAACTATTCTGTGATTCTGTGATGGGAGACCCCTGCTAGGCTGGTGATACAGAGGACAGGACAGTGTTAAACACCATGAGAGAGTTTCTGAAAGCAGGGAGGTGGGACCTGGCAGTCCCAGGGTGAGACAGCACAAAGAGCAAAGTCAGAGCAGACTCTCAAAACAGGTAGCAAGTCTCCAAGTCTCACTTCCTGTAGAAACCCAAAGCATCTGATAAGAGACAAAATATTTTTATGTTGCTTCCGTATTCTAGCAAAGGGGAGCTGTCATAATTAAGTTTCATTTTCCAGAAAAGTCTTTCTGCCCTACACTGCCTAGGCTTTCTCCCTTAGCATCTCTCAAGGCTGGGGTTTTTTTCCCCTGTTTGCCACAGGGGAATTTGTCTGCTGCATTTGATGGAGCTGCCTTAGCCACAGAAGGCAAAATGGTCCCTGGAAATGCTGTTTTAGTTTCACACGTGTAATGCTGAAGAGAGCACACTTGCTGGGGAGTTAATGTTGTGCACACTCATAATGACTTTGTTTGTCTCCTAAGGGTCTGCAGGGTCCTGATCTGTGATGGGACACGCTGTTCTTTCAGCAGCTTGTGTATCCCTGTGGAGTTACATGCCAAAATTTAGGGAGGCAAGACAGATTTTGACTTTGGGGCATTCCTATGAGGGCATGGTGTGAACAGGAGGGAAAATTCGCTCTGCTGTGTTCCAATGTACAGCCAGACTATTCTGGCTCCTTGTAACTGATGGAGTTCATTCATAAATCATGGAATTGTGGAGTGGTTTGGGATGGAAGGGATGTTAAAGATCATCTCATTCCATCTCTGCCATGGGCAGGGACACCTTCCACTATCCCAGGTTGCTCTGAGCCCAGTCCAACCTGGCCTAGAACACTTCCAGGGATGGAGCAGCCACAGCTTCTCTGGGAACCTGTGTCAGGGCCTCACCAACCTACATGGAAGATTTTTTCCTTCCCATGGCAGAGAGGTTGGAAAAAAATGATCTTTCTAACGCAGACCATTCTGGGATACTATGATTCAACGATGATGGTGGTGAGGCAGAAGAAGAAAGGACATGCTGAAGTTCCTTACATCTTAGAGAACACAGACTAGTGCCAGAGTGGACACCAGGACATCGGGAACTGAAATCCAGCTCCAAGAGGGCACAGACGTGCAGAGAGCAGAGTCAGTGCTCACTCCTGCGGAGAAACCTGCTGAAAACTGCCCGTAAAGAGCAAAGGCAACACACGGGAAGGTAGCAATTGACCCTGGGAATAGGAATGCATGGGAATGCAGTCTGTGGCCTGCCTGCTTTGCATGCTGACGAGGGTGTGAGAGACACAGGCAGCTTCTGTCCCAGGCACAGCCTGGCTCCGGCTTGCACCGCTCATGCTCATGCCAGAATTTTGCCACCGCCTCTCATCCACAGAGCTCAGTGCATGCAGCGAGCCTCGCCCCAGAGAGCCTGGGCACTGCACATCTCCCCGACAGCACAGATTATTCCAGGCAGGCTTTCAGAGCTGGAAAACGCCAGTTTTTAATGCCAGGCTGTGAGGGGCAGAGATTTTCAAAACAATAGTCCGAAATCACAAGAAACACATCTGATACTGGGCTGAACAGCCCTAAATCAGGAACCTGGTAGCCTTGTGATATGAGCGAGTGAGAACAAGTTGGCAGTTTCCAGCGATCATGTGATGGGACAAAGTGACGAGCAATTAACGTTAGAAAAGAGAGAGGAAAAAAAAAACAACAACAAAAAACCACCAACCCAGAAACCCAAGGTCAGCACTGGCTGTTTCACTTTCACAGAGCCCCTATTCTTTTCCCTTCACGGGGGCGTAGGAGCAGCTGAAAGCCACATTCATCGGCGGGGTGTCTCGTTGAGATTCCGTCCTCACCCCCCATCTCCGGGGGATTCAGTTATTTTGGCTGCTCCCAATTAACAGCAACCAAGTATCGTTTGTTCAGGGAGGGAGATGCAAGGCGAGAAGGAGGGCGTGGATGATGGCCAGGCGGGATCATTACATCCACAATAAAAACTCCCGGCACAGGAGGAGAACGATCCTGTTCCAATTTTTCTCTCCCTTTTGAAGAGGGTAATTGGAAACCCAAGCTTTTTCCCAGCTCTTTTGCCTTTTGGTCACAGTCTGATGGAAGGGTTTGAATGAGAAAATTTCCTACAGAGTACGGTCGATTTTCCCACCGGTCCAGCCCCCGAGTTCACTGTCTGGGATTGAGGCTGCACCAATGTGATAGATTTGCTTGCAGACTGGTATTCAGGCATCAGAGGCTTCCAAAAAGGCAGTAATTCCTGGTAAACAAAGCAGGGAGGACCGGGGGTACTCAGCTTTGGGGAAGTCTTTAATAAATGCATTGCATTGAAAACAGAAAAAAAAGAAGTGGTTGTGGACAGCATGAAAATAGCAGTGGCCAACAGACTGGTTTGGAGAGCTGCAGGTGGTTAATTCCTGAATTCCTCCCTTCTGGCAGTTGAGCAAAACTCCCTGGGGGGACTCCAGGTCATTTTGAAGCTTGGGGTTTTATTGTGACCCCTTCCTACATAGGGTCAACTTTGGTGTCACAGCTCCTACAGCACCAGGACAGCAGGGAGCAGTTCGGCTCTGGGAGAGGCTGCACCAGGGCTGGACCCAGCTCAGATGTCCTGGATAAGCCCCATCCCAAATCCTGTTGTCTGAAGGCTGGTCCTCCCTGAGCACAAACATCTCCTCCTGTAATTAAACCTTTGTGAGGGGCTGGAGGACACTTTGAAAGACCATCCTGGGAGCACAGTGCCAGCTCCTCCATCCCATTCTGCCCAGTGTTTTGGAAAGGCCTCTCCTGAGATGAGAAAATAAGAGACCCTGGACTGGCTCAAGCAACAGTTCCTGTGGAGTCTTGGTATTAGCTGCTTCCTTCTCTTGCCACAGATTTAGGTGCCAACATTCCTCCAGACTGCAGCAGGAACACCCAGAGCTCAGATCCCTTCTGCAGGGAGTTACTGGGATTTACAACTCGCACAGGTTGCCCAGAGAAGGTGTGGCTGCCCCATCCCTGGAAGTGTTCAAGGCCAGGCTGGACAGGGCTTGGAGCAACCTGGGATAGGGGAAGGTGTCCCTGCCCATGTCAGGGAGGTGGAACTGGATAAGCTTTAATGTCCCTCCCAACCCAAACCACTCTGTGATTCCATGATTGGATGGTTTGTGGCAGGGACCAGCCCTGCCAGGGCAGGCAGCAGAGTGTGAAGGACAGCTCTACACTCCACCATCAAAGCAGTGGAAATCCCCCACAACCAGAGAGGGGCCAGGTGCTTGGGGCTTCTGTAAACTGGGCTTACACTTCCCCATCTATGAAATGGGGATATCAACCCTCATCTGCCTGATGGAAATGAGATATTGTGCTCCTAATGCACTGGGCAGTGCTGGCACCACTTAACAGTGCATTGCACAGATTTTATTTCCCTAAAGGCACTTAGGTACCCTGTTAGATCTACACCAGCCCAATTCCCATCACTCCTCCAAGAGGGACCTGCACAGGCTGGGATGCTCTGGAATGTAAAAGGTGATGCCATGTGATTTACTGACAGGCACAACTTAAAACAACCTGACCTGTTAAGAAAAAAGGTGAAAATAACCTCGTGGACAATTTCAAATAAAAGAAGATGCTCCAAATTCTCCCTTTCTCTACACACACACACAGTGTGCAGCCCAAGCAGGGTTTGTCCAAGCTTGTATCCCTCAGGAAACGAATGTCCTGTGATGCTGGGAGACAAGCCATGAAAGCTGGCGGGAGGTGGCAGGATCCCCCACGGAAGCCATGGCAGTGTCAGCTCCCCTGCAATTCCTGGCCTGCAAGCGAGCTGGGCCAGCAGCCAGCTCAGCCGTGCTGAGCAGCAAGTGCCTCTTGACATGGGCTCAGCATTGCCCGAGTTTTGGGATGGGGCCAGGGGATGAGAGCAGCGGAGCCAGCGCAGGGAACGCTGTGCTCGGAGGGCACAGAGCAAAACAAAGCCGCTGGCAAACGCCACATCCCTGCAGCAAAATATCCCAACAAGGGGGGCACCCCCGAGGCCCTGTGGTGTTTGGGGGAGCAAAGCAGGGGAATGGAACCCCAGAGTTAGGAAACCAAAGGTTGGATGAGGCTGGTGGATTTATTGTGAGAGTCCAAGCACCACGTGCAGCGGGGCTTGATTTTCACAACATCAGGTGCTCAGAGATCAGCTGGGCTGGCTTGGCCATTTCTGTGCTGCTGCACCCCTCAAATGGGTGGCCACACACAAACTGTCAGCCAGGAACAACTCCTGGACTGTGCTATCTCCCAAGCCATGTTAGGGAATGGCACATTTCTGGTTTGCTGTGATAGCACAGCTGCAGTTTCCTCATGCCTAACCCGGGTTAAAGCTTGGTGATGCTGCTGATAACATAGCCAATAGTTCCTGAAAAAAAAAAAAAAAGAAACCCACCTGCAGCACCAGTTAATATTCACTAATTCTACTCACAGACCCCGGCTGAGAATTCCCTTCTCTGGCAAATCCACTCCCCCTGTATCAAAAATTGCTCAAGGGCGAGGTAATATTCCCCAGCTTTTCTTCCTGAGCTCACTAATCCTTTGCTGTTTGTGCTTTCCTGATCGGCTCACCACTTTCTTTTCCCACACACAACCAACACAGCACCTGATGCTTTGGGGCTGGTTTTCAGGGGGCTGTGAAATCCCTGGAGGAGCACACCCAGAATCAAACCAGACCAGGACACAGTCCCCAACTATGACCATCAGGTTGCTGAAGTGTCAGCACACTCCTGGGCATGGTTTTGGTCCTGCCACCCCCACCAACCCCTGCCTGCTGTATTCAGCCATGCAGGGATCACTGATGGATTGGGACTGACTGTTTCCAGAAACTGGAATTGTGCCAGCGAAGTGCCTGGGGGTTTTCCCCCTGCACTGACTGAAAAAGGAGCCTGGATTTGTCATAGTGGCATCCCACTTTCACCTCCTAAATTTCCTTTAGCACTGATCTTCCCTCAGTGCAAATCTGCTGGAACTAGAAACTCCTGCTGGCACAGGGAGACCTCAACAAGCCAGCAAATCCCTCCCTGCTCAGATCCATCTGCTGAGGGGACAACCCTGGAACCATCTGCCTGCGGGCAGAGCGACCAAACCAAACTGGCCGTGTGCTGTTTGGGGGCTCAAATCGTCCCCAAAAGAACCTCTGGGCTGAGGCTGCTCAGCTTTGCTGTCATCCACAAAAGCCTCTTGCACAAAACCATTATTTTTTTTTAAGGTTGCAGATTTTAGAGCTTCGGTCACTCGAAAAAAATGTATATAAATCATGCAGAGCGCTGAGGCTGCCGTGGGCAGAGAGGAGGCTGCCAGGGAAAGACTGAAGCCCTGTGCCAACTCTGTGGAGCCGCGAGCTCTCCTCTTCCCTGCACTAAAAGTCTTTGTCCCCATCTGGGACCTCATCCCATTTAACCCCATGGCCTCTCCTGGCCAGGTTCTAGGTTTGCAGTGACAGGTTCTAGGTTTCCTGGGGGCTACAAAGTCCCAAGGAAGAGCCAGATGACAGATGCCCCCCACAAAAGGGATGCAGGCTGTGCTGCATCCACATACGTACAACCCTTCTCAATCCCAAGGATTTGGTGGGGCTTGGAGGGCAGGAAGGAAGTGGGAGCAAGCTTCCCCTGACTACCTGGAAGTGTCCAAGGACAGGTTGGACGGGGCTTGGAGCAACCTGGGCTAGTGCAAAGTGTCCCTGCCCATGGCAGGGGGTTGGAATTGGATGATCTTTAATGTCCCTTCCAACCCAAACCATTCCATGATTCTGTGAAGGATGAAGCTCATAAAGTATGGCCACATCTGTACAGCTGCAGCCTCCAGCAGCCTTCCTGGGTATTTATTCTTCTGGAATTTAATAATGATTAATTTTTTTATGCAATTAAAGGACTACTGGTCTGACCCCAGGAACAAGGGTTACCCCGTAAACTGGCAGATAAAAAATTAAGCTGGTGCCTGACTCAAGACGTGCAAGCAGCTGCAAGCTCACGCACGTGACCCGGCGGTGGCACCTCCCTTGTCCCCAGCCTCGCTGGCACTGCCATCCCTCCCCGCATCCACAGGGACACAGCCCTCTGCTCGGCCACAGGCTGCAGCTTCAGCGTAAACAAATAAAAGCAATTAATGCCCAGGAAACAGAAAATCCTGCAGGGCGCAGGGCTGTTAACCCACACCTTCCCCGGCTGCGCGGGAGGAAATGTGCAACTGTGTGGTTTGGCCTGATGAGCCCCAAGTGGGTTTCTAGGAATTGTTTGCAGCATATGTCACCACGGCACCCCAAGGCAGGAGCACAGTCTGCTGCTGGAATTCAGAATTCATGGCTGCCTGCCCCCTTCCTGCCCTGGCTTCAGACCCGCTGGATTAATCCTTTTTCATGACCTTTTCATGACTTCGCTCTTTTTCAACGACTGCTGCCAGGGCAGCATCACACTCCTCCTCATCCTAATTCCAAGGAGAAATCCTAGAATCCTAAAATGTTTTGGGTTGGAAAGGACCTTAAAGCTCATCTTGTTCCAACCTCCTGCCACGGGCAGGGACACCATCCACTAGACTAGGTTGCTCCAAGCCCCATCCCACCCAAAAATCCCCCAACTAGCGATACCTAAATAATTTCCCAGCTCTGAACCCACAATCCCACAGCATCCCAGCATCCCACCACAAGTGCACCTCTCTGTCCCAGTAAAAACCTGTGTGCTCCAGTCAAAGCCACCTTGGCACAGCTACTGGGATGCTCCATACCCAACCCTGCTCGTGCCAGAGAGGAATTGGTTTGACACCAAACAAACAACTGCTAAATGTTTACCCAAACTTATACATCTATATATTTGTGTTGAAGAAAACCAGAACGGTTTAAGACTGTCCGTGGTATTTCCCCCCCTGCCCCCTCCCCCCAAAAAAAAGAAAAATAAAGTGAGATGCCTGTGGTGTTTTCAGCCGGGAAAAAATCCAGATGGGATACAGGGGGAACATGACCCTGAAGTGTCCTGGAGAAGATCAGCAGGGAACAACCCTTTGGTGATCCTTTAGAGACGCGCCCCAGCTCGTGTCTGCGCAAGGAGCAGGCGGCAGCTCCAAGGCAAACACCGGGAGCTGGTTCTTCTCCCAGCTCACGGCTGAACTACGCATCTCCTTCCCGTGGCCTCCAGAGCTCCCCGGGTGTCAAAGTCATTCAAGGAAAATCCGCCCACAGCCACTTCAAACAAACACGCAGGAAAACCACTGCCCACCTCTCTCCTTCAGGAAGCCCTTGAGATACCGGTAACGGGGGAATTTAAGGCAAAATCCGTGTCTCCCTGCTCATCGCTCCCTTCCTTAAGCTCTTCCCCAGCACCCACCTGACCACTGGACCAACCCTGGCTTGATGAACCACAACTGTGCGTGGCACAGAGGGAAAGATCCCGCATCCCCCCGCACCCCGGGGGTGTCTGCAAGCACCAGGCACCGCACACCGACCACCCCCGGCATCCCGCTGCCCCCGCGGGGAAGGATGCTCCCGGCGCGGCGGGGATGCAGGAGCGGCGGTACCCGCGCGGGGCGCACCGGGAGCTCGCTGGGGACCCTCGGCGGGGTGTTCCGGGGGGAGAAGAGGGGACCGCGGGGAGGGGATCGCCCGCACTCACCGTCTGCACTCACCCTTCGCACTCACCGCCCGCAGTGTCCGCCCTCGGTGCCCGCAACTCAGTGCCTGCTCTCCATCTCCCGCACTCAGTGTCCACACTCACCTCCCGCACTCACTGGCCGCACTCAGCTCCCGCACTCAATGTCCGCTCTCCCGNCCCCTCGCGGCGCCCCGCCCCGCCCCGGGGTGGCCCCGCGGACCGAGCCCAGCCCGGCCCAGCCCGGGCCGGACAAAGCGCGCCTCAAGCCCGCAGCAGCGCCCTGATCCCGTCACCCAGCAGGGGTGCAGAGGGGAACTCAGTGACACACTGGGAGTAGGGTGTAAAGTCACAGAATCACAGAATCGTTTAGGTCGGGAGAGATCTCCAAGGTCATCGAGTCCAACCTGTGACCGGCCTCCACCTTGTCACCCACCCCAGAGCACTGAGTGCCACGTCCAGTCGTTCCTTGGACACCTCCAGGGATGGGGACTCCAAACCTCCCTGGGCAGCCTCTCCCAATGCCTGACCACCCTTTCCGTGAAGAAATTCTGCCTGATGTTCAAACTGAACCTTGCCTGGGACAACGTGAAGTTCTGTCCTCTCATTCTGTCCCTGTTCCCTGGGAACAGAGCCCGACCCCTACCTGGCTCCACTCTGCTGTCAGGGAGTTGTGGAGAGCGAGAAGGTTCCCTCTCGAGCCCCCTTGTCTCCCGGCTGAGCCCTCACGCTCCCTCAGCCGCTCTTCACAGGACTTACAAGTCACTGCAAGGTGGCTGGGGGTGGGAAGGGACCTCCGGAGGTGACCTGGTTCAGCCCCCTGCTAAAGCAGGGCCAGCCAGAGCCAGTTGCCCAGGACTGTGTCCAGATGGGTTCTGAAGATCTCCAAGGATGGAGATCACATTCAAAGATGGAGATTCTATGTTCAAAGTAAAAAACACAGGATCAGGGGCCATGGGCACCCACTGAAGCACAGGAGGTTCCTCTGAGCACCAGGAAACGCTTTTTTACTGTGAGGGTGGCTGAGAACTGGCACAGGTTACTCAGAGAGAGAGATCTCCATCCTTGGAGATATTTTAAATCCATCTGGACACTGATCTGGGCAACCAGATCTGAGTGGCCCTGCATGAGCAGGGGGAATGGACCAGATGACTTCCATGGAGTGGGGGGAACCCCCTAATTTTGGTGCGGTGGACACGCAAGTATGGAGGAGCAGATGACTTCCCCCAGGATTTCCAGGCTAAAGGCAGTATGGCCTCGAGCCAACTGCCAGAACCAAAATCTTTGGGCTCCAGAAAACAGGCATTTGCACCCAAATAGCCTTTCAGGAGTGGCCTCTGTGCTCCTGAGCTATGCCTGGGAAATATCTGGGAGAGGTGATGCATCCTGGACGGAGCCGTGCCAAAGCCACAGTGGTGGGTTCAGCTGTAGAGTCGCCATGACCCCGGGAGCAGGTTAATTTTTGAGTACAGAGTACCCGTTTGCCCTCCCCAGGCTCTGCCTCGGCTGGTTCATGCGGGTTTTGCTGCTCCAGCCTGTCAGAACTGCTGGTTTTTGATGGGTTTATGAGGGAAACAGAAGGACTGCTTGTTCTGCAGGGAGAGGATCCCCAGAGAGGCAGCCCAGGAATGTGACTTTGTGGCTCTGATAAGATCTCTGCAGCCTGGGTGAAGGTTCGGCACATCCCAGCACAAATCTCACAGCATGTGGGAGAGGCGGTGCCCCAGCAGTGAGGAGGGAAAACATCCAGGGTGAAGAAGGTGGGCAGGGGACCTCAGTATTTCCCTGTCATCACACTCAAGGATGTGGGTGGGATACAACTGGCAGCTCCCATCCTCCTCAGTGACATCTTGCACTCACTTTCTGTCCCTTGAAGACATCTCCTGAAAGACCTGTAATACTGCACCATCATCCTCCTCCATTCCCTTAACTGGGAGGGGATTCTGCCCCTCTGCCCCACTCAGGTGAGACCCCACCTGCAGAGCTGCCTCCAGAACATCAGAGGGATGTGGAGCTGCTGGACTGAGTCCAGAGGAGGCCACAGAGATGCTCCAAGGGCTGGAGCCCCTCTGCTCTGAGGCCAGGCTGGGAGAGCTGAGGGTGTTCACCTTAAGAAGAGAAGGCTCCAGGGAGACCTCAGAGCCCCTTCCAGGGCCTAAAGGGGCTCCAGGAGAGCTGGAGAGGGACTTGGGACGAGGGATGGAGGAACAGGACAAGGGGGAATGGGTGATAGAGGGACATAAAATACAACCCAGGTAGATGGGGATGGTGGGGGGTGACATCCCTGCGGCAACGTGGAGATTGCAATGCTGCCGAGCCACCTGCAGCTCGGTTTTGCTCCCTCATTTAACTTCAAGGCATGCCCCAGGACAGCCATGGGAAGCATGAAGGGCAGCTCTGTGTGGGATAACTGCTCTCCTGGGTGGGTGCTGACAGCCTGTTTTGCACCCCAAGCCTGGTGGATGCTGCACAGTGAGATCTCTTTGATCCCTGGCTCCCAGGTGAGTGGTACCAAGCCATGCTCTGTAGTTCATCTCAGATTTACCCTGCTGTGCTGCAGTCCCTGTTCCTCCCTACCAGTGACATTTTAAACCCTGGAATGAATCACTCAGCTCCCTTCAAGTCAAAACCCAGGTGTGGTTGTGTTTGCCCAGGAGATTAGTCCCAGAGTTAAGACTGGGTTGTACCAGGCTGGGCTCTCCCTACTCTCTACAGTCATCTGATAGGATTCAAACATGCTTTGTGCCCTCAAACATGTCCTGAATGCTTTAATTCCGCACCCAAATATGCATCATAGAATGGTTTGGGTTGGAAGGGACCTGCAAAAGGCTGTTCTGTTACTTTTAGGTGCTTTGAGTTATTACTCAAAAAAAGGAGCTTCTTTTGTGGATCAGGGTCTCCCTCCACCAAGAAGCATCCAAAGACTCCCTGTCCACACTGTGCTGCTGAGGAGAAAAGTAGCAGCTTTGCACCAAAGACAACTGAGGTATTCCAAGCACCAAATTTGAGCCAGAAAGCAGGAGGAGTTACCTTCTTCCTGTATTTGCCTGTAATAAAGAATATTGACATGTTATTATTGTAGCTGGGTAAAAGAGAATTTTTTTTGCCCTGTCGGTGCCCATATGGAACTCCTTCCCACTGGGCAAGGATTGATGCTCATGATTTGGCAAGTTTTAAATAAAAATTCTGCAGATGCAGAATTAGAACACTAAGAACACACAAGAACATTAAGGCTTTCTTTAACTAATAATTCAGAAAACAAAAATTCCATCAAAACCCTGGGTTACCAAGTTCAGCCTCTGCAATCAGAAGGAAGCACTTGATACAGTTAATTTTGGCACCAGCAGCTGTTCCCCACGTGTTGCACAAGGATTGTGTGGCAATTTGGGGTCAGGGCTTTCCTGCCTCCTCGTGGTTTGCCCGCAGCAGTGACAGCCCATTGTGACAGTCTGATGGTGATTACTAATGTGCCTTACACGGAGTGCTGCAGCTTCCCAGCTTCCCATCAGGGCAGGGAATGGATCAAGAGCAGCCCTGAGGAGAAGGATTAGGGGTGCTGGTGGGTGAGAGCTGGACATGACCCATCCCTGAAACCCGCCATGTCCTGGGGCAGCAGGGGAGGGGGGATTCTGTCCCTCTGCCCCGCTCAGGTGAGACCCCACCTGCAGAGCTGCCTCCAGCCCTGGGGCCAACAGCAGAGGGATGTGGGGCTGCTGAAGAGAGTCCAGGGGAGGCCACGGAGCTGCTCCAAGGGCTGGAGCCCCTCTGCTCTGGAGCCAGGCTGGGAGAGCTGGGGGTGTTCACCTTGAGAAGAGAAGGATCCAGGGAGACCTCAGAGCCCCTTCCAGGGCCTAAAGGGGCTCCAGGAGAGCTGGAGAGGGACTTGGGACAAGGGCCTGGAGGGACAGGACAAGGGGGAATGGGTGGAAAAGTGCAGGGCTAGATGGGAGACTTGGAATAAATTCTTTATAATGAGGGTGATGTATAATGAGGGAAGTGTCCAAGGCCAGGCTGGACGGGACTTGGAGCAACCCAGGGTAGTGGAAGGTGTCCCTGCCCATGGCAGGGGGTGGCACTGGATGAGCTTTAAAGTCCGTTCCAGCCCAAACAGTTCCGTGGTTCTGTGATTCTGAAGCTGGACATCACTTGCTGAATTGACCAGTGGGTCCTGCCGCAGGACTGAAAGCAGCTCCCAGAGATTCTGTGCAAGAGGCAGGGATGTTTCACATACAGATGGGTGATTTCCAGGCTTGAGGGTGGAGAAAATGAGAGAATAGAAAAAAAAAAAGGAACCAGCTGTCACTGTCTTTAGTAACAGCCAGAAGTCATGAGAGCAGATGAGGAGACCGAAATAGCAATGCCAAACCTCAGCTCTGTGTCTGGGCCCTTCGGACTTCCCTGGCAATGTGGTTGGGTTGCCCCATTCCACAGCCAGGCTCTCCGGAGCTTTGTTGTTGATTCAGCCACTCCTTTGGTTTCATTTGGAATTCAGTTTTCCTTCTGCCCGCAGGCACGGCCTGTGTGGGTTTGTTTTGGTTTTCTATTAATTGCTGTATTTTCCTCCTGCACAGCAGGAAAACAGGATGAATCTCCGCGGGATCTGGAGTAGCTGTGCATCAGGAGCAGGACCACAACAAGATTTTATGTTCCCATCACCGTGCTGAGGCTGTGCTAGAGGCATCTGGGAGGAAAAACAAATCCATATGCTCGGGGCTCCTACTCTGGGAAGAAGAAGGATGGGTTACAGCCCATCCAAACACACTGAAGGTCAGAGCTTTAACTCCTTACCCACTTTCCTGTGCTCTCCTGGTGAGATACCAGCAGCTCCCCGTGCCTTTAAGTAAAGAAATTCCATTCATAGACACTGCTAGTAGCTTTCCATGTTTTTCTCCCACAACTAGGAAAAAAACCAGGAGCTAGAACCATTTAAAGATTTACCAGAGTGCGTGAGAATAGCAAATACTTCAAGAAAATTATGTCAGAAATGCCTGAGCTGGGTGCAGATGCGATGGGGTGAAATTCTCCAGCCTATGTTAGGGAAAAGGTCAGGAGAGAGGATTAAGAAGGGCTCCTTCAGCATTAAATTATTTGTCTTCCACGTGTGTGGAAATGATAAGAGTCAGGACAACACTCTGCTTGTGAAAGTGAATTCCTTGGTTGGAGTTCAGCTCCTCCAAGTGCAGCTGCAGGAGAGCCCAGTAAATATAAATCCCTTTAACCCCTTGGAAAATGTAAAATTTACCGATAAAAACATCTCATAGGTGGTCTCACTTCTCCACATCATTTCAGTTCTAAAAAGTGACTTTTTTCCATTCATAATATTGTATTCCATGTTATTATCCTCCTATTTTATTACAAATAGATTTGGAATCTCCACTGCAATGTGTTGCTTGATGATCAGGTGACACTCCATAGAATTTGGGATACTCTCCCCCCGTTTTTGGAGCTGTGAATGAGTCACAGCCCTCTCCCCTGCCCTTCATGGGTGAGGCAAGGCTGCTCAGCAGCCAGGAAAGCGAATAGATGGCAACTTGAAAATTGAGCTGTGGCTTGAAAATTGACATTTAGTTGAACTAAGGGGAAAAAAATCAACAAAAACCACCAACAACAAAACCCCACAACACCCCAGAATCTTGGAAGGGTACCCATAAACCTCAGAAACCAAGTGTACAGGTGGATGCTGACACACAGAGGTGTGAGGAAGGGATGAGAAAATCCACGCTGAGAGCTGTTGGGGTCTCTGGCCAGCACCATTCATGTGCAATTCACCCATGGAAATTACTCCTGCATCCACCCCTGGTCCTGTTTCTCTGCAAGCCCTGCAGCCCCGGCCCTCTGTGCGCTAAGTGCTTAATTCCTGTTTTTTTCTGTGGATAGGAAGCGCTAAATGTCCCTGTGAGCTTGTGCTGCCTTTTCACCCGGTAACCTCCGGGACGTGGTGGAGAGGTGAACCCAGGGAGACCTTGGGCACAATCCTGGGGAGTCCCAAAAGGCAGGGAAGGTGTCTGCCTTCTTCCCAGCCTTCTCCACCTCTCTCCATCCCTCTTTCCTCCTCGGCCTGCCCTGCTCCGATGAATTATTCAGGCACGCAGCCGTTGCTATAGGGCGCCCTCATGAATAACAAGAGCAGCTATTTTTATCCCGAACTCCTGTTACCTTGCGGCCAGGAGCGGTGGGGCCCAGCCAGCTCCTGGCAGGAGGAAAACTGCAGCGATCCACAACGTCTCCGTGGGCTGGGATTCGTTTTGACCGCCCAAATGTAGGCGAGATCTTGTGTGATCTGCAGACATGTGCCTGAATCCCACCTTGGTACCGCTCTGTGTTGTACTCACGGGGTGCTTTGCACCCATATTTTATTTTTTCCACCCATATTTTATCTGCAGTGGAGCACACAGACTGTCCGTGGCTGCATTTAACATTCTGCAGAGGGAGAAAAAGCATCTCAGAGGTGAAATCTCACATGGGGTTCTGGCAGTTTATGTGGGATAATTCATATTTTAGATCCTCAATGGATGATGTTCCCACTTAAATGTCTTTATGTTATCTTTATATATATATAAAGATATAGAAATAAATAAATAAGTATATATATATGTGTGTGTGTATGTATGTGTGATAGGGGGACACCAAAAGTCTTTTCTGTTCACTCTTTGTGCATCCCCTACTCATGAAAACAAGAATTGTCCTGCAAATCAGAGGGAAGGGGTGGATTTGAGGAGCAGCTGGAGAGAAATAGATCCTGCTGAGTGTGCAGCATCAGGGAGGGTATTCCAGCTGCAGGGAGCATCTCTGGAGCTAGCAGGGCAACCTGGAAAATTAAAGGGAGAAAATAAAAAGAAAAAGAAGGAAAATGAAAAGGAGAAAGAAGAGAAAGAAAAAGAAAAAGGGAAGCTAAAAGGAAAAGAAGAAAAGGGAAAAAGGAAGAAAACAGTAAAAGAGTGTAAGATTCTTTATTCCAGCCAACCTGCCAAACTGAATACTCCATCAATTATTCCAGAGGAGAGCTAAAAGGCCTAAAAAGGAAACTCTGAACTTTCACTTTGACACAGAGCAATGTGAAAAAGTCTCTCAGGAGCCGGACAAATATCCAGGACTTGGGCTACACATATGCTAAACCAGCCACACTGTTACCAGCAACATTTCCAGTGATTGATCTGATCCAGGCACACAGACAGAGAATGAGAATGGGAAGCGGGGCAAAGGCTGTTTCCTGCTCCTCTTCCGAAACACAAATTGTGGCTGCTCCCTCTGGAGAGATCAGGCAGCGGGAATTCTGTGCCTCAGCGTTTGCACAGCCCAGCAGACTCCGGGTGAATATTTATTCCCAGGATTACCCTGGAAAAACTGCTGTGGGCTACAATATGCAGGGGACACGGCCAGGTTTGGGTGCCCGGTATGCCTTGCTGATCAAAATATTTTTGTCATGCTTTTAATTCTTTTTCTATTTTTAAACAGAGTTTAGATAAAGATTTTTAAGGGATACTGTGATGGTTTTTTTAAGGGGGAGCAGCAGGTTTCCCCTTGGGCAGCGGCACCTTTTGATTCCTGCCTACAACAGCCTCTTAGGAGACTTAACGGAGCCTTGGAAAAAAGAGGGAAAGGGAGTTTTTACACAAGCAGATAGTGATAGGACAAGGGGGACTGATTTTTAAATTCCCAGAGGGCAGAGTTAGATGGGATATTGGGAAGAAATTCCTCCCTGTGAGGGTGTCGAGGCCATTGCACAGGGTGCCCAGAGAAGCTGTGGCTGCCCCTGGATCCCTGGAAGTGTCCAAGGCCAGGTTGGCCGGGGCTTGGAGCAGCCTGGGATAGTGGAAAGTGTCCCTGCCCATAGCAGGAGGGGTGGAAGTGGATGATCCTTAAGGTTCCTTCCAACCCAAACCATTCTGTGCTTCTAAGACACATCCAAAATCACCTTTTCCATTCCAAATACCACGGGACCTGTCGCTTTTGTGTGTTCATCCCCAAACTGCTGGAGTCACACCGGGGCCTAGTTAAAGGAAAAAGCAGAGCCCACCCAGCCTGCACGGGGTGAAAACACACGGAAACAGGACTCACCAAAATACAATATAAAAACCAAACCCCCAAAGTATTTCTTGTTGGGGTTTTTTTCGTTTGGGATTCTATTCGGGTGTTTTAGTTGTTTTCGGGTTTACTTTCTTTAATGTTTTTTCCCTAAAGTGGCACTTTTAGCCGCTCGGTGACGTCCAAGAGCCGGAGCCGGGATCGAATGACATCCCCCGCTACCCCTGGCCCCGCCCCCAACCGCCCCCGCTCTTTGATAGGCTGAAGCTCTTGTCCATCACTTTATCGCCGCTCTATTGGCTGGCGCTGGACTGTGCCGACCAATCATCAGCGCCGCGGGGCGGGCCGGGGGCGGATTTCCCGCGCGGTGGCGGGAAAGGAGCCGCGTTTGGCGCGAAACGGGAGCGCGGCGGGGGCGGATCGCGGGGCCGGATCGCGGGGCGGAACAATTCCGCGGGGCCTGATCGCGGGGCCAGCCCGGCTCCCCTCGGCTCTCACCGCCTTCCCCGGCAGCAGCAGGAGCGGCGGCGGGATCCGTCCCAGGGCGGCTGGCAGCAGGAGCGGCGGCGGGATCCGTCCCAGGGCGGCTGGCAGCATGGCGGCGCCGGCTGGCGGGCTGGAGGATGCGGAGCTGCGGGAGGCGCAGCGCGACTACCTCGATTTCCTGGACGATGAGGTGAGACGAGCTGGGAGGCGCGGGTGCTGCATCCCTTCTATGCCCCCCGGAGTCGGGGACCATCTGGTCCATGTCTCTATGTCCCCTCCCCCCCGTCCCCTCGGGGGGTTGGGGAGCATCTCGTCCCTGTGCGCCCCCGCCCCATGTGTACCCCCGAGGTTCGGGAACACCTGGCCCCTGTGCCCGTCCTTCCCCCCCTAATCCGTGTCCCCGAGAGTTGGGAACCACCTGATCCCTTCCGCCATGTACACCACGGGGTTGGGAGACCGTGGTCT
>VXBT01011129.1:95588-216303 GCA_013400235.1 Oriolus oriolus
CGCCATGTACCCCACGGGGTTGGGAGACCGTGGTCCCTGTGTCCCCCCATTCCTCCCTGGGGCCAGGGAGCACCTGGTCCCTGTGTCCCCCCATTCCTCCCTGGGGCCAGGGAGCACCTGGTCCCTGTGTCCCCCCATTCCTCCCTGGGGCCAGGGAGCACCTGGTTCCTCCGTTACCCCTTCCTGCTTAGTTGGTGGGTTAAAGGGAGTCAAGCTGTGCAGGAATGGGCTCCTGGGGGGTGTCTCACACAGGCGGACATGCAAAGTGAGTTGGTTTTTTTTGGGTGTCTTTCCACCGCTCGCTCTTGCAGGAAGACCAGGGAATTTACCAGAGTAAGGTCCGGGACATGATCAGTGACAACCAGTGTCGGCTCATCGTCAACATCAACGACCTGCGGCGCAAGAACGAGAAGAGAGCCAGCAGGTGGGTGTGGGGCACCAAGGTCACCGGGGGTACTGGGCCTGAGAGGGGCTTCAGAGGTCCATCCCTGGTTCTGCAGGTCATTTGTCACAAGAAAGCATCAAACCTTGTCCTGTGGCAAAAGGCAGGGTCTCACCACCCTCACAGGGAACAATTCTTTCCCAATATCCTGTCTAACCCTGCCCTTTGTCAGTATGAAGCCATTCTCTCTTATCCTATCACTCCGTGCCCTTGTCCCAAGTCCCTCTCCAGCTCTCCTGGAGCCCCTTTAGGCACTGGAAGGGGCTCTGAGGTCTCCCTGCAGCCTTCTCTTCCCCAGGCTGAACAACCCCAACTATCTCAGTCATTTTTAGGATGCTCAGGTGTATTTTGGACCATGCTTGCCAATCCACCCTGGGCCATGTGAGCTTTTCCAGATATGCTTGAAATTGTTCATCTCTTGGCTGTTGGTGCTGGGGGATCTCACACAGAGCTGTGGTGGACTTTGCTTTTTTTCACTTACTGCTCCTGGTAAACTTACGGAGCAAGTGGGAGTGTGGGAAGAGTGTTGAGGAGGAAGGGGTTGACCCATCTGCTTTATCACCTCCCTGTGCTGCAGGCTCCTGAGCAATGCCTTCGAGGAGCTGACCGCCTTCCAGCGCGCCCTCAAGGATTTCGTCGCCTCCGTCGACGCCACCTACGCCAAGCAGTACGAGGACTTCTACATCGGGCTGGAGGGCAGCTTTGGCTCCAAGCATGTGTCCCCACGGACACTGACAGCCTGTTTCCTCAGCTGCATCGTCTGCGTGGAGGGCATCGTGACAAAGTGTGAGACTGGGGGACACCTGGGGGCTGCGGGTGTGGAGGGGCCAGGGGTTGGCTGTGAAGGATCTGGAGCCCTCCAGGAGCCGTGGCATGGAGAGGGACTTGGGACAAGGGCCTGGAGGAACAGGACAAGGGGGAATGGCTACAAACTGACAGAGGATAGGATTAGATGGGATATTGGGAAGAAATTGTTCCCTGTAAGGGTGGGAAGGCCCTGGCACAGGCTGCCCAGAGAAGCTGTGGCTGCCCCTGGATCCCTGGAAGTGTCCAAGGCCAGGTTGGCCAGGGCTTGGAGCAGCCTGGGATAGTGGAAAGTGTCCCTGCTCCTGGCAAGAGGGCTGGAACTGGATGATCTTTGATGTTCCTTCCAACCCAAACCATGATTCCATGTCCTGGCAACCTGAATCAGGGAATAGGGAGCTTGGCTGAAGGTCTTGAGTGTTGGGATGGTCTTTAAAATCAGCCAGTCCTGTCCATGCTTGACAGTGAGTTGGGACCTGAATAATTTTAATGTTGGAGACCCTGTTGGGGGCTGTCTGCTGACAGAGGGGTGGGACATCCCAGCCCCTAACTCCTCTCTTTTCCAACCCCAGGCTCTCTGGTGCGCCCGAAAGTCGTCCGGAGTGTCCATTATTGCCCAGCTACCAAGAAGACGATTGAGCGCCGATACACGGACATGACCTCCCTGGATGCTTTCCCATCCAGCTCCATCTACCCTACAAAGGTGAGGTGAAGCAGCAGCAGGTTCCTGTAGGGAGAATATGCCAGCTTCAGTATGGATCTGATGAACCCCAGCCTCCATTCCTGCTAAAACAACCCTTTCCGGCAGCCATGTGCAGGTTGGGTGATGCAGCCTGTGTTCCCCCTGCTCAGCTGACCCCACCTCTTCTCCCTGCTCTCCTGAAAAGTGGTGCTCATCTTTTAATTTGGGTTCCTGCTTTAGGATGAAGAGAATAACCCACTGGAGACCGAGTTTGGCCTCTCGGTCTACAAGGACCACCAGACCATCACTATCCAGGAGATGCCCGAGAAGGCCCCGGCGGGGCAGCTGCCACGCTCGGTGGATGTGGTTCTGGACGATGACCTGGTGGACAGGGTGAAGCCTGGGGACCGCATCCAGGTGGTGGGGACGTACCGCTGCCTGCCAGGGAAGAAAGGGGGCTACACTTCGGGCACTTTCAGGTCAGTCTGCTTTGGGTTTCAGGCCTCTCACCCTGTTTGGTCAGGTCATGTCTCTGGAAGGTGAGGTCTGGCAGGTGGCCATCACAGAGCCGGGTCAAACAGTGGTTTAAATCGCTTGGAAGAGGTTTGCACCTTGATCCTAGTCGCTAAATAAGCTGAGTTGGAAGGGACCCACCAGGATCATCGAGTCCAACTCCTGGCCCTGCACAGGCACCCCAACAATGCCACCCTGTGCCTGGGAGCGTTGTCCAAACACTCCTGGAGCTCTGTGAGCCTTGGGGTTGTGACTATTCCCTGGGGAGCCTGTTCAGTGGCCAGCCTGATGTAAGAACCTTTTCCTGATCTCCAACCTAAACCTCCCCTGACACAGCTCCAGCCGTTCCCTTGGATCCTGTCCTAGGTCTCAGAAGAGATTGGTGCCACTTCTCCACTTCCCCTTGTGAGGAAGCTGTAGACTGTGGTGAGGTCTCCCCTCACAATGTGCAGCTGTGACTTCCAGCTGTGCCCAGAAGGGTTTGGATGCTCTTAAGAGATGCTCCACTGATGGCCCAGCACAGTCAGATCGAGGGTGCTACAGCTGTTGAAGCTTCCCACCCCCTTCCAGGGCTTCCTCAAGCAAGTGATGGCCCTGTGGAAGTTCCTGCTGTGTCTCTGTGGGGTTTGCAGAGCTGACCACAGCTGTGTCCCTTCTCCAGGACCATCCTCATTGCCTGCCACGTGAAGCAGATGAGCAAAGACGTCCGGCCTCTCTACTCTGCTTCTGACGTGGCCAAGATCAAGAGATTCAGCAAGAGCCGCTCCAAGGTATTTGAGTCTTGTGTCCAGGCATGAAGTTTCAGCTTGGCATGTGGCTAAGGATGTTCTTGTTGGGTTGCAAGTAACTCTTCAACCCTCTTAGCACACTGTTGGATTTTCCAACTAATTTTCTTTGAATTTTCTGCTTAGACTGTGATCAGGCCCTGTTGGGTTTTTTTGCTGCTTCTGTGCTTCTGTACTGCTTGCAGAGTGTCCTTCCTGCTGGCAGCTCTGCTGTGTCCTGACCCTGCTAGCAGGTTTCCAGGGAATTTCCTCCGCAGGAGAAACACCTCTTTTCTCACTCCAGACTGAGATAATGGGATTGTGCCCCAGGCTCTTATGCTCAGAGCTTTCCTTTGTAGCACAAAGAGAGGAGCAAGCCTTGCTCTCACTGCTTCCAGTGCTTGTTTGGGTGACAGTGACCATCAGGATGGTCCAGGACTTCACATAAATCCCATTGAAAGGAAGCTCTGGCCAACAGTCTTCTGCTTTCCAGACAATTTTCATCCATGTGGCTCTGTGATAGGAATAAGCTGAAGTTTTGAAGTATTGCTTGTTCTTGCTTGCTCCAGTCCATGTGACAGGCTGTGCTCTGCCTCTTCTGCCTTAGGATATCTTTGACCAGCTGGCCAGATCCCTGGCTCCCAGCATCCATGGGCACGAGTACATCAAGAAGGCCATTCTCTGCATGCTGCTGGGAGGGGTGGAGAAGATTCTGGAGAACGGGAGCCGCATCCGAGGAGACATCAACATCTTGCTGATAGGTCTGGCAGGGCTGGGCAGAGGCACCCTCGGTTGGTGTTGCTGGGGGTGAGGTGAAGGATTCTGGGTTTGGTTTTGTGGAGTAACTGAGGTTAGACAGGACATCTGGAGGTTCCTGGTCCGGGGATGTGTGCAGGGCTGTGCCGGTGTCACTGGTAGGTCAGGTTGCTTTGGGACTTGTCCAGTTGGTTTTGAATATCTCCAGGGATGGAGATATGTCCAGATGAGGAGTCATCAGCACAAGAAAGATGTGGACCTGTTAGAGTGAGTCCAGAGGAGATCTTGGTTGGGAGTCCAAAGGCTGAAGCCAGACTGGGAGAGCTGGGAGTGTTCACCTTGAGAAGAGAAGGATCCAGGGAGACCTCAGAGCCCCTTCCAGTGCCTAAAGGGGCTCCAGGAGAGCTGGAAAAGGACTTGGGACAAGGGGTGGAGGGACAGACACAGGGAATGGCTTCCCACTGCCAGAGGGCAGGGATAGATGGGAGATTGGGAAGGAATTGTTCCCTGTGGGGGAAGTGAGGCCCTGGCACAGGTTGCCCAGAGAAGCTGTGGCTGCCCCTGGATCCCTGGAAGTGTCCAAGGCCAGGCTGGCCAGGGCTTGGAGCAACCTGGGATAGTGGAAGGTGACCCTGCCCACGGCAGGGGTTAGAATGGGAGGAGCTTTAAGGTCTCTTTCATCTGAAACCATTCTGTGATTCTAGGGGACCCCATGACCACTATCCCAGTGTTTGCTCACCCTCAAGGAGGTGTTTTGTTCTTTCCGCTGTCCAGTTGGGATTTTCTGTGTTCCAAATTGTCCCCATTGCCTCTTGTCCCATCTCCATCACCTCTCAAATCTCTTATCTCCATCTTCTCTGTTTCCTCCCGTGAGGTCATTGATCAGGGTGGAAAGATCATCCGCTCACCTTATTTTCTGAACTCTGAACAAAAACCTTCTGTCCCCTTTCCCCTCCACCTGCCCCTGCTCTGAGCACCCCAAACCAGACCGGGCACTAGGGTGATGGCGGTACTGATATCCAGGTGATGTTTTATTCCTAAACGTGCCATTCTCCATTCTAGGAGACCCTTCTGTGGCCAAATCCCAGCTGCTGAGGTACGTGCTGAGCACGGCACCTCGGGCCATCCCCACCACTGGCAGAGGCTCCTCTGGCGTCGGCCTCACCGCTGCCGTCACCACGGACCAGGAGACAGGTGAGGAGCGTCGGGGTGATGCTTGTCAACCCCTGGGAGGGACTCTGCGACATCCAGGGCTGCTGTTTTTGATGGTCTGAGAGGTCTTTTCCAACCTTAATCAAATTTGTAATGTTTGTTCTGCGGTGACGCTTGCAGGACTTGCTCCACCAGAAGCTTTATGGTAATGATCATTCGGGATCAGGGGATCCTGCGTTTTGGGATATTTTCTCCACTTCAATTAGGTGGTGGTCTTCTTTACTCCTCTTCCACTTGATGCCACATCTGAGGGTTAGCAGCAGCCTGGATTTTTATCTTCCTCATGGGAAGACATTCCTAACCCTGATCCTTATCCTACGTATTCTCTCTGCTGTCGAGTTTGGTCAGAGAGCAACCCAGAAGGATGCTGGTGCTCCTTGAGGGTCACCCTCATCCCAGGGGTGATGGGGATGGCAGGGCAGGAGGTGTGTGGGGCCAGTGGGTGGTGGTTGACCCTGTTTTCCCTCGCTCTATCCCAGGGGAGCGGCGCCTGGAAGCAGGAGCCATGGTGCTGGCCGACCGGGGCGTGGTGTGCATCGACGAGTTTGACAAGATGTCCGACATCGACCGCACGGCCATCCACGAGGTGATGGAGCAGGGACGGGTCACCATCGCCAAGGCCGGCATCCAGGCCCGCCTCAACTCCCGCTGCAGCGTCCTGGCTGCTGCCAACCCCGTCTACGGCCGGGTGAGTGCTGGTGTTACCCTCCCCTGGAGAAGGGGGGATGCTGGGAGGAGGCAGCTGGTGAATCCCAAAAGATCCCCCAAATCAGTGACTTGGGTCCATGGCACAGCAAAGACCTTGTTGGTTTGGTGTCTGTTGTGGTCATGGCTTTCCTGGGACAGAGAGGAGCTCCTGGGGTTTTCACCCCGTTTTGGTTCTGCCTGGGTGTCGGGGCAGCCCAGTAGACTGTCATGCTGGTGGTGAGCCTCAGTTTTGGTGTCTGACCAGGAACTGCAAAAACTACTTGCTTCCTTGGAAATAAGAGCCTTGCAGGATGGGGAAAAGTGGCTGTACTGCTGCAGCAGGCTGGGTTTGGTGTGGTGTCCAGCTGCCAGGACATCCATCCATCCACCCACCCACCCATCCTTTCAGCCCTGGCCCAAGGAAGTTCCCCCAACCTCCCTGGCAGCCAGGGCTGGCCCATAAGTGCCTCCTGTAACCCCTCATGTTGCCCTTCCCCAGTATGACCAGTACAAGACACCCATGGAGAACATCGGCCTGCAGGACTCCCTGCTCTCCCGCTTTGACCTGCTCTTCATCGTGCTGGACCAGATGGACGCCGAGCAGGACAGGGAGATCTCGGACCATGTCCTGCGGATGCACCGCTACCGCAACCCCAACGAGCAGGACGGTGATGGTGAGTCCCATCCCTCCTCAGCCAGGTGGCACCCCTTGGTCACAGCTCTTGGGGACTATTTATGGGGGACTCTTAGAAGTTGCTTCAGAGGGTAAGAGCCTGTTCTCTGTGACATCCCCCTCTCCAGCCATGCCCCTGGGCAGCGCCGTGGAGATGCTGGCTACAGATGACCCTGACTTCATGCAGGAGGAGGAGCAGGAGCTGCAGGTGTACGAGAAGCACGACGACCTCCTGCACGGGCCCAACCGCCGCAAGTGAGTCCTTCATCGCCTGGGGCTCCCTGAGCGTGTCCAGCTCTCTGGGTTCATGAGTTTGGCCTGAGTATCCAGGCAGTGCCAGCCATGCTCCAGGTGCTCCAGGGGTAGGATGAGGGTGCCTTGCTTGATCTCTTGTGCCAGGCAGGTGGGGAACATCTGGAGCTGAATTCCCTGCAAACCTGGATGCCCCTGAAGGGGTATAAATGGATGGGAAGCCCATCCCCACTGTGGATAACGTGGCTGTACGTGCATCCCCGCAGGGAGAAGGTTGTCAGCATGGAGTTTATGAGGAAGTACATCCACGTAGCAAAGATGATCAAGCCTGTGCTGACTGAGGAGTCGGCGAGCTACATCGCCGAGGAGTATTCCCGCCTGCGCAGCCAGAGCCAGATGAACTCGGACGTGGCCAGGGTGAGCCCTGGGAGCAGCTCCATCCTGGGCCAGGAGGAGGGAAACTGAGGCACAGGCTCCCCTCTCTCCCTATGGGTGTTCTCCACCTTGGATGTGACACCTCTCGGTGAGAGTCACACAGAGACCCCCTCTCCCTGTCCCCTCAGACCTCCCCCATCACAGCCCGGACCCTGGAGACCCTGATCCGCCTCTCCACGGCCCATGCCAAGGCCAGGATGAACAAGACTGTGGATCTGCAGGATGCTGAGGCAGCTCTGGAGCTGGTGCAGTTCGCCTACTTCAAAAAGGTGAGGGGAAGGTGTCCCTCTGTTCCCAGAGGATCCCAAGATTGTCATTGGAAAGGTTGGGCTTGGTGCAGGCTGGGCTGGTGGGAACTTTCCTGGACATACTAAGGGATCAAGCCACCACTGTGGGATCTTGGGTGCTTGGGGTTGGTCCCTAAAAGCATCTTGAGTGGAAATGGCTCTGAGTCCATCCTGCCTTTGCAACACAGGTGCTGGAGAAGGAGAAGAAGCGCAGGAAGCCGGTGGAGGATGACTCAGAGACTGAGAAGGAGGAAGATCAGGAGTCACAGCCCAAGGAGGAGCGCAGGACAAGGAGGTAGGAGCAAGGGCAAGGGAGTGGGAGGGGCATCGTGCAAAGAGCACCAGCCTCTTCTGAGGTTGCCACAGGCCTTGGGGAAATACTCCACATTTTGCTCAGCCAGGTGGTTTGTCCCACCACATTTTGTAGTAGAGGGACATCATAATTTCATGGATAAGGAACTGGCTGGATGGCCACATCCAAAGATTTGAAGCATGGCACAGGTCACCCAGAGAAGTTGTGGCTGCCCCATCCCTGGAAATGTTCCAGGCCAGGTTGGACAGGGCTTGGAGCAACCTGGGGTAGTGAAAGGTGTCCCTGCCCATGGTGATCCTTAAGGTCCCTTCCAACCCAAACCCTTGGGTGACCTCTTCTTCCCCCTCCCAGAAGGAAGAAGGCGCGCACAGAAGGTGAGGAGGGCTCCTACGACCCGTATGACTTCAGTGACGCTGAGGAGGAGATGCCACAGGGTGAGTCCTTGGGTTTGGTGACACCTGGCTCCTGAGGGTGCTGTGGGGTCTGCACAGCCTGGGGAGCAGCAATGCTGCTGCCACCTGTGGTCCTTGGCATGATGCAGCACCACCCAGAGCCACAAATCCATGCGGGACAGGGTTGGATTGGATATTGGGAAGGAATTGTTCCCTGTGAGGGTGGGGAGGCCCTGGCACAGGATGCCCAGAGAAGCTGTGGCTGGCCTGGGATCCTTGGAAGTGGCCAAGGCCAGGGTGGACAGGGCTTGGAGCAAGCTGGGATAGTGGAAGGTGTCCCTGCCCATGGCAGGGCTTGGAATGGGATGTTCTTTAAGGTCCCTTCCAACCCAAACCATTTTGTGATTCTGTTGCTGATTAATTTTTTTCCATCCGCCTCCAAACTGCACCGTAAATAACAATGTTGGGAGGCAGTTTGGCATTACCCCCCCGGTCCTGAGCCCAGTACTTTTGCCCTCTGGGTGCTTGGACACCAGGCACAGGGTGAAGGTAACTCTTCCTTCTGCTCCAGTTCAGGCACACCCTCCGAAAACACCCGAAGCCTCGGGAGCTGGAGAAGGGAAGAAGCTGGAGTTGGCTGAGCCAAGGTGAGTGGGGGCTGTCCCTGTGTGTCCACCTCCCTCAGTGGCTCCAGGCTGCTGTCCCATGCTGGAGATGCATCTGTGATGCTCCCAGCTCCGGTTTTTGGCTTTCCTGCTGAGTGCTGCTGCTGGAATGGGGAAGGGCTGAGGCATCCTGGGCTGGGAAGAAGGGGAAGGATTTGTGTGTGATCTCCAAGGGTGATTCCCTCTCCCCTGACCAGGTTGAAAGCGTTCAAGGCTGCTCTCCTGGAGGTGTTCAAAGCTTCCCACGCCCAGTCCGTGGGCCTGAAGAACGTGATGGAATCCATCAACCGCGACAACCCCGAGCCCTTCTCGGCAGCCGAGGTGAAGGTGGCCCTGGCCCACATGCAGGATGACAACCAGATCATGGTGTCTGATGACATTATCTTCTTAATCTGAGCCTCTGGGTGGAGGAGCCTGAGTTCCTGTGGACTCTCAGCCTGGAGACTCTCTGTGTTTGAACGCTTCATGTGGCTGAGTTGGATTTTGGGGGAGCTCAAGTCTCTGCACTTCCTTGCTGTGCTTTGCTGGCACAAAAAAAAAAGAGCCAGGAGCTCTGGAAGTTCTTGCTGTCTTCAAAGTTGAGTATTAGGGAAGAGGTTTCTGCAAGGAGACGAGGGGAAAAACCGAGGAGCAAATTGCCAGTGTTTTTAATGTATTGTTTTTAGCTTAGGTGGTAAGAGTTCCAGCTTTTAAATAAAAAAAATCTGGATTTAGGAATCCAACATTCAGTGGTGGTGATGGGAAGCAATATGAGAGCTCCACTATTAGTGAAGCTTTTATTTTTCCCTTTTTTTCCCATTTTTCCCCAGTTCTATAGCCTAGATCTGCGTGTCTCACAGGGAAAGGTCCCTAAAGCCTGTCCTGTTGGTTCTGCCCTTCCCACCCTCTTGTGGAGGATGATTCCTGGCAGTGGAGGGGCAGGTGTAGTCTGACCTGCTCCACTGCCCATGGGTCAGCCTGGATTTCCAGATTTCACACCCCTGATGGGGGTTTTACCCCCAGGGAAGAGCCTTGGAAGTCTCAGAGCTGCCGGGGAATGTGTCCCTGGCACAGATGGATTCCATCTCCTCCTGCTCCTGCCTTTAGCCTGGGATCATGCCCTGGGGATGGCTTTCAAGAAAAGCTGAAAACACAGTCAGACCACTCCTGGCTGCTTGTGATCCAGAGCTGCTGAAGGTTTGGGTTTTTCTTTAAGTTCTTTTTCTTTTGTCCTGGTGAGTTTGAGGTTAAGCTTTGGAGAGACCCCTGGACAGGTTTGCTCTTGTCCCTTGCCCATCTCCAGACACCTGCCCAGCTCCTGCTCCCTTGTTTCCAGATGCCGTGAATCTTGAGTTGGGGAATAAAAATGTCTGTACTGTTCACCCCATAGGTGGCTGCTTAGGTGGGTGTAAAATTCCCACCTGTGGGGATGCAGCTGCAGTTACACAGGTGGGATTTGTGCTGCTGTGCAAGGACTTCAGCTGCCTGGTGAGCTCTGAAAGCCAGATTTTGGAGCTTCTCTCATCCAACACAGGCGTGACAGCAGGGTTGGAGGGGATTTTGCATGTTTGCAGCCTCCTAAAGATCCCTGGGTGGGTGTCTTGTGCTGGTTATGGAGCAACCTTGGATCTTTGGGCAGGGTCTGGCTCAAAACTGCAAAGATTGGTGAAAGTTAAATGCATGGATCCTCTGCTCTGGAGATGGGCTGGGAGAGCTGGGATTGTTCAGCATGGAGAGGAGAAGGCTCTGGAGAGACTGTGGAGCCTCTTCCAGAGCCTGAAGGGGCTGGAAAGGGACTTGGGACAAGGGATGGAGGGACAGGACACAGGGAATGGCTTCCCACTGCCAGAGGGCAGGGTTAGATGGGATATTGGGAAGGAATTGTTGGCTGTGAGGGTGGGGAGGCCCTGGCACAGGGTGCCCAGAGAAGCTGTGGCTGCCCCTGGATCCCTGGAAATGTCCAAGGCCAGGTTGGACGGGGCTTGGAGCACCGTGGGCTCATGGAAGGTGTCCCTGCCCATTCCATAATCCCATGATTTTGTGCTTTTCCTGCCCCTACAGCTGGGGAACCGCTAATGCTGAATTTCCCATCACAGGACACCAGGAGGAGCTCCAGGGTAGAGAAATCAGGGCTTTTTCCCTATCCAGTAGCCCAGGGCTGTAGGATGTGAGTGACTGCAACCCCGGTATGCTGGTGGCCACCTCGGTACCTCCTTCACAACTGGGAGAGGGGTCTTTGGTGTCGAGGGAAAAACATCTCCCAAAGGCAGAGAGGTTTCGTGGGGATCAGCTGAATCTTACCCTGTGAGACCACCTGAGGGATCATCCAGTGCTTGGATGCTCAACCATGTGGGCAGTGAGGCTATAAATTTTATATATATGAAAAATATTTATCTATTATATAATATTTATGTATTATAAAACTATATTTCAGTTTTAGACCCCTCCTGACAAGAGAGACCCTGAGGGACTGGAGCATGTCCAGGGAAGGGAACAGAGCTGGGGAAGGGGCTGGAGCACCAGGAGCAGCTGAGGGAGCTGGGAAAGGGGCTCAGCCTGGAGAAAAGGAGGCTCAGGGGGGCCCTTCTGGCTCTGCACAACTCCCTGACAGGCAGATAGAGCCCGAGCCATGTAGGAATTGATCTTCCAAGTTAAAAGGTAACACTTGCTACCTGTTAATATTTATTCCTTATTATTTGCTGTTATATTTAATTTCCAGGCTTTGTTCTTGCTGGTCGAAAAAAACCTGAAAATTCCATAGTGGATGAAAATGATGATGGGGTTTGTGATACTTAAAACTAAAAGGGAATGAAGATTTTAATTCTCAAGAAACCTGATTAATGGTAGGGGCTCAGTAGGGAGGATCCCATGGGAAGTGTGCAAGTCTACTGAGTGGCATTATGCTCCTTTTGAGACTGAAAATCACAGGTTATAAAAGTAGCCATTCAGGAAGCTCAACAGAGGCAACCAAAACATTGGTTTTGTGTGTTGGTTTTGTATGACACCTTCTCTCAAGCCGTGTTCCTAATAATTTCCCAGGCCATGGGCAGGGACACCTTCCACTAGCCCAGGTTGCTCCAAGCCCCGGCCAGCCTGGCCTTGGACACTTCCAGGGATCCAGGGGCAGCCACAGCTTCTCTGGGCACCCTGTGCCAGGGCCTCACCACCCTCACAGGGAACAATTCCTTCCCAATATCCCATCCATCCCTGCCCTCTGGCAGTGGGAAGCCATTCCCTGTGGCCTGTCCCTCCATCCCTTGTCCCAAGTCCCTCTCCAGCTCTCCTGGAGCCCCTTTAGGCACTGGAAGGGGCTCTGAGCTCTCCCTGGATCCTTCTCTTCTCCAGGTGAACACCCCCAGCTCTCCCAGCCTGGCTCCAGAGCAGAGGGGCTCCAGCCCTCGGAGCATCTCCCTCACTCTTAATACACTGCACCACGGTATTGCACTTCTTAAGCTCTTAGTCCACCCCCTCTCTGTAGGGTTATTGATCCTAGAAATCACTCCCCCTGTTTGTGTCCCTGCTGGGGGACAGGTGAGCACCCAGACTTGCAGGAATGAGGAGTAAAATCCCCACACCTCACCTTCAGCATCATCCCATCCCTGCCTCCCGCTCATCCCACTCCTCTGGGCAAAGCAGGAAGCTGCGCCAGGGGTGACAGCTGTAAATGAGGTTGGTCCACAACCCATAGAGGGAGCCCAGAAGTGCCACCAGTCCCCTCTGAGGGCCACCAGCTGTGACACGGGACTGTGGTCACTGCCATGCTGGAGCAGCACGTGCTGGCATTCCTGTGCAGAGGTTTCTGCTGCACACCTGGAAGCCACATTTCCCCTCAAATTTTGGTGTTCCCAGTTATCATCTCTCGGCTGTGGTCTGCGCTTGGCCAAGACTCTTACTGGTGTGACAAAGCACTGTCAGCACACCCTGGCCAGGGCAACCCCTCTGAGGGTGTGAACAGTCTGTGCTCTTGACGCCTTTTCCTGGTTTTAAAATTAAGAGAGCTGAACACAGTTAAGAGGGAAAAGGGTTTTACCTCAGTGTTTATTGAAGGATCTTCAGGGGCGCCGAAATGCACATCGAAAGGCACCTCGAAATGCACCCTGAAGAAATGGCCCCCCACGATGTGATGTGTGTGCAATTACAGGCCTTGCTAATTAGCACATCTATCAAAGATTGCCCAGGGAGGGACTCCAGCGAGACCCCTCAGCGAGGAACCTTCCCCTGGCTGGGCCTGGCTTTGTTTACAGAATGTGTTCTGGAGAGGCCCTCGGGGTCTGGGGTTTCCAGAATGTTTGGTCTCCTGGCTTAATGGAATATTGGGTCTGAGACCAGACCCTTCTACAGGATCACTGCTTCAACAGAACCACATCTATCTCTTCAAAGAGGACTGCAGCCACCCCTTAATCGGACTGCTACCACCACCCTGCCCAGCAGGGTGTCAGGTCATATCCTGACTCTGCCAGTTTAAGTCAGTGTTTCTGTATTACTGCCTTTATCTTAATTTTCCTATTAAATTGTAGTTTTGACTTGGGATCTCCTACTGGTTTGCTTTCAAACTAGTACACTGGAGAGGCAAGAGCGAGCTGCTGGAGGTACAAGCCCTGTCCTGTGCTGCAGCTGAAATATTTATTAGTTGACCCTAATATCTGGAGATTTTGGAGGCTGCAATGTCAGCCCTTTGCTGCTGCAGGCTGTGGAAGGTCCCCTGAGCAACCTGGGATAGTGGAAGGTGCCCTGCCCAGCCAGGGGGTGGGACTAGATGGTCTTTAAAGGTCCTTTCCAACCCAAACCATTCTGTGATTCTATGATCTGTGAAAACCTGAATTTAAGTGTGTAACATACCCTGCAGTGCAAACGGTGCTGTTTCCTTACAGTAACTGAAGAGTAGAAGGCTTCTTGTAAGCAGAATTAAAATACTCTCTTATTTCCAAGTCCCCATCTGTGCTCCAAGCCCTTGATGTGTGAGAGGGAAAAGCTTTTTGAGATAACTTTATATTCGTATATATAAGGGAAAAAAATCTTCCCTGTGCGGGTGGTGAGGCCCTGGCACAGGTTGCCCAGAGAAGCTGTGGCTGCCCCATCCCTGGAAGTGTCCAAGGCCAGGGTTTGGAGCAACCTGGGATAGTAGAAGGTGTTCCTGCCCATGGCAGAGTTGGAACAAGATGATCTTTAAAGGTCACTTCCCACCCAAGCCATTCTGTGACTCTATGAATAAAAGGATTTTTCCTCCCTTGCGATGATTCACGTTTGGTGACCTCTTTTCAATTAAATTTTTTCGTGAACTTCAGCTGAAGACAAGCTCAGTTTCCGGAAATTCCAGGTCAAAGAGGGAATCCCTGCTGAAGTTACAAGCTGCTGAAGACACAAGAAGTGAGTGGAAAGCGGTGGTGGGGGTTCATAACGCGTTATTTGGCGTGGTAACGTCATTGCTTCATCGCACGTAACCGTTTCCACTCAACCCTGTTCCTGCACAATCCAACCTCTTTTCATGGTAGGGCCCTTTCCTTTCACGGTGAGTGCTCAGGGGGGAAAAAAGCAGGTCAGCTTCTGGGCTAAAAAAGTGGATTTCTGGTAATTTTACCCTCTCTTGCTCTTCCACACTCTACGTCGCGTCTCAGTAGATATGCTGGTGAATATATAGGACAGTCAGAATAGGAACATGTGTCACAGCACTGGTGTTGCCTCAGGTGAACTTGGTTACCTGAAATGTGACAAATGTACTTGAGGAGAGCTGCTGGGCTCGGAGCTGTCGGTTGAACCAGACCACAGAGTCATCACAACATCCTGCAGTGATGTAAAGCATCGGTCGGTGGAGATTTCTGCTGGTGTGATTCGAGAGAGGTGACAGCAGCAACCAGATTAGTCCTTTCTGGTTGGAAAGTTTTATGAATTTGTTAGAGGTTTCTGATTTTTCCTAGGACTGAAAATGTCATGAATCTGTGTGATTTCCTGGATGACTGAAGATGAATTTGTGTGAAGAGTCCTAGCCTTCAGTCCTCTGCTTCCAGCTTGGCTACACGGCTTTGGGAAAGGTTTCTCTCAGGGCTTTTCTCCACTAATAAGCTCCATAAAGTGGTTATATGGGTTTTTTTTCTGCCATAAAAATAGCTTTTACTCTCGAAGAGACCTGCTGGTGCTCCAGGGGAAACAGCACATGCACTGTTCTTTCCCTTCCAGTTGGTGGCTGGTCCTTTCTGGATCACAGGATGCAGAATCCTGTTTCCACTTTTATTTTCATGCCTCTCTTCTGTTAATTATTAAGCGAGGATTGTGTGATTGAGAGGGATTAAAGCTTCCATGAACACAAAGGAGCAGGACCATGAGGGTGTTTTGGGATTGTGCAAGACTTGTGGGATGTACAGGAGCAGGAGCAAAGTGTGCAAAGGAAAGGATAAGGAGAATCAGTAAGAAACTGTGTGTGGGAGTGCTAAAGACATCAAGATGGACTAGCTCCAGATTATTCCATAAGTCTTGAGCACCTCCTGGTGCTCGAGACCCTTCCCCAGCTCCTTTCCCAGCTCCATTCCCCGTCATGTATATCCAAGGAGTCCATCCAGGAGAAATGCTGCTCCAAGGTCCACCCAGGACCAGAGGGCCAGAGAAGGGACAGGAGACCAGTAATCCAACAGCACAGCTCAGGCAGGGACTGGGAGTCAAAGCTGAGCTGGAATGGGGCTCCTGGTGATGGTGGTCAAGGCCAGTGAAGGTGTTCAGGGCCATTACAGGGCATGTATGAGTTTCCAGAATTCTCCACAACGTGTCACCACAGTGGGGAAGGCATTCCAGCTCCTGGTACCCTCAGATCCCTCAGAAAGAATTCCCCATGGCACTTGTTCTTCCCCTGCCCAATCCCACAGGGTGCCCTAAGAGGAGGTGAGGGTGGATTGTGCAGTTGAAGGGAGGTTAAATGGTGAAATTCCACGTCCTGCCTTCATTTTAAAACCCCTGACTTTGCAGCTCACTGATCTCTCCTGTTGGGTTTGTTTGAGGCATGTGGAAGTGCATCCACACATGTTTGTGGTGAAAGAACGCTATGATTAGAAAGAGGGGGTGAGAAGGAGTAAAAAAAACCAACTGCCTGAACAATTTGGGTTTTTTTTTTCTCTTTTTCTTTCCTTATCTCTTGATCTGCCTGAATAAATAGTATTGGCTGATTTGGGATGCTGGTAATAGCATCTGCCCTTCCCTTTTTTGGAGGCAGATGGGAGGAAGTGGGCTTAAAAATTGCAGTATCAGCTCCTGACCTCGGGTCAGGTAAGCCAGCTGTGCTGCAATGGAAAGGATGGCAGTGCCTGAGCTTTGCTATAAAATGGAGAGCACAACTGGCTCTGAGACACAAGCAGGGTTGAAAGGGCCTCAGAGAGGGAAAACTCTCGTGTCCTGTCGCCCTGACATCCACCCAAAGCAGCGGGGAGGTTACCATGGCTTTCACCAGCTCTGCTGGGGTAAGTACTTATATTCAATATAAAGGATAACACATATTTGCTACAAGAGAGAAAGCAGAGTGCAGATCCTCTGATTTGTACAGAAAACCCTTTTAGTCTCGCTGGGAGCTGACTGGGATGCTGCGTGTGTCTGATGCAGCTGCTTGGTGATTGAGTGACAAGGGTGTGGTGGACTATCCATTATTTATTTATCTCTTGTTCATCAGCACTGCTCATGTGGGATTGGCAGAGCCCTTTTTGCAGACAACATGTTATCAAAATTGTTGAAATTTCACTGTGGATATCTGTGCATTTGAATTTCAATCTGGGTAACACTTGCAGCACTGTCAGCTCCTGTGATTTCCTTAAAAGCCCTGCATTTATTTTGTCTTCTTTTTACGAGCTGGGCTTGACGATCCTCGTGGTTCCCTTTCCGTTTAGCATATTCTATGATTCTATTATTCACTAAAACTCTGCCTACTAGAAATGGCCCAAGAATCCCAGACTTTCTTGGGAAAAGGGTTATTTCCAGCAGATGGCTGTGGGTGGCCAGTTTTTACTGTCCTGAGAAAGCTGTGTCTGGGCAAGGTTTTAAGCTTAGGCACAGAGTCAGCTGAGTCCTCACCCCAATTTTTCGGTGATAAGATGGTGCTGTGTGACTGCAGAGTAGGATCTTCATAGCTTGTTGGAGAGATGCTCTTCTTGGTGCAGAATCAACGATCAATCAGAGTTTAAATCAGGGTTTAGCATCTGTCATGATGAGTTTTATTAAAATCATTGTGCTATTTGCTCATCTTGGCCCATTTCACACAAATACAAGTATGAAGATGATTCACTGATGGTCCAGCCTAACCAAGGCTTGGCTCTTTGTGCTCTCTCTTTCCTGACTGGGCAGAATTAACGACACCTTTCTCTCTCCCAGTTCAGATCACTGGTTTTGGTGCTGGTCTTAGCCCTCACTGTGAGGAGCTCACCCCACAGAAAGGGTGGTGCCTCTGCCAGGCTGGGTGAAGGTTGCCTGAACCAAAAGGACCCCAAATTTCCCACAACGGTGAAAGTTGACATTCGGATCAGCAACTCAGACCGCGCCTTCAGGATGGTCCATGATGTGAGGAACCGGTCTCTCGCTCCTTGGGACTACAGGTAACTGTTCAGTTGTTATCTAAATCGTGAGGGCTGTGTCACAGATGGTTTTTTGTCGCGACTGGTGGTTCGTCCTCAGCATATGCCCAGAGTCCCGTGAATATTGCAAACGCGTCTTGACACACGCTGATGTTTTGATGTTGGGTGAGATTTCTCCAAGAGAAGCTGTTTGCAGTGCAAAGGGACATCGTTGGGGTGGTTTCTAATCCTCTTGTCAGTCTTTGTCAATCACAGAACCATTTAGGCTGGAAAAGCCCTCTAAGGTCACTGAGCCCAACCATTCCCCCAGCACTGCCAAGGCCACCGCTGACCCATGTGCCCAAGTACCACATTTGCACAGCTTTTAAACTCCTCCAGGGATGGTGATTCCACTACATCCCTGGGCAGCTGTACCAGGCCTTAACAACCCTTTCAGGGAAGAAATTTTTCTTAATATCCAATCTAAACTTCCCCTGGTGAAACTTTAGGCCGTTTCCTCTTGTCCCTTGTTCCCTGAGAGCAGAGCCCGACCCCACCCCGGCTGCCCCCTCCTGTCAGGGAGTTGTGCAGAGCCAGAAGGTCCCCCCTGAGCCTCCTTTTCTCCAGGCTGAGCCCCTTCCTAGCTCCCTCAGCAGCTCCTGGTGCTCCAGACTCTTCCTCAGCTCCTCTGAGCAGCTTTCCAGCCCCTCTGTCCCAAGCGTGTGGTGCTGCACGGGGTTGAAATAACGATGGAATTAATTATTCCTCTAGGAAAAGAATGATGTGAGTACATTGTAATTTCACATTTTTGTAACAAAAAGAACCTTCCAAATGCCGAAATTTTAACCAAACAAAAATTAATAGGCCAGTTGTGAGTTCTGTATTTAACCCAGCTCCACTCCATTCATCAGCTCCCAAAGAATGATACAGCAATACTACCCTCCCAATGCTGATTCCCTTCCTAGGAAATCATTGTGAATATGTTGAGGACAGGGAAATCCTTTGTGCCTCGTACTGAGAAAGCACAGGTAAATAAGACGATGGAGATATAAACAAGAAGATCCTGCCAAACCACGCTGTCCCAAGTGCATAAATCAGTTTTGTGTCCCCATCCCCAGGCTGGACGAGGATCCCAACCGCTTCCCGCGGGTGATCGCCGACGCCCGGTGCCGCCTGTCCGGCTGCCTGAGCCCCCTGGGGCAGGAGGACCACAGCCTCAACTCCGTGCCCATCAAGCAGGAGATCCTGGTGCTGCGGCGGGAGCAGCAGGGCTGCCTCCCCTCCTACCGCCTGGAGAAGAAGGTCATCACCGTGGGCTGCACCTGCGTCACTCCGGTCATCCAGCACCAGTCCTAGGAGGAATGGTCAGGGAAGGCAACACTGGGAAGAGGAAGTACCTCCCCTAAAAATCCCTCTGGTGAAAGAAATCCCACAGCCGCCCGCCTCGCTTCCCAGGAATTCAACACATCGTTCCCCTTCCAAATCCGAGCAAACTATCTCCTGAGAGTCGTGATTCTTGCTGTTGTTCATTTATGGATTTTAGGATGGGAATCACCGGTAGCTGGTGGTGGAGGGGAGGAAGAGTTCTGTTTGTGACCTCAAGCAGTGAGAGGGTAAAGCAGTGCTTTTTAAAATTTATTTTTCATTCTGGTTTGTAGCAGTTTGGTGAATTGAATTAATTATAGTTTCCAAAGTTGTCCTTGGCAGTAAATTGCCCTAATTGAATACATGCCCACCAGCACTGCCACAAAGAATTCCTCCTCTCTCCCTCCCTCTCTTGCTCCCTCCCTTCCTTCCCTACCCCTATCCCCTTTCCCTTCTCTGACCATCTCTGCTCACTGGGATATTACTGGTGTCAGTCAGACACTGGTGCCACCAGGCCTGGTTGTCACCACACTCTGGGCTTGTGTCACTGCTTCTCTATGGGAACAGCGATTGATTTATTGCAGAACAATTTGGGAGATAACTGAGTCCACTTGCTGAGTGTTAAAATGGTGAAGACCCAACAGATATCTGTATTTCTATTTATGTCTTCTATTTATGGCTGTATTTATGGCTCTGTGTGTGCTCAGAGTATAAGAAAGACTGATAAATTTAATCTGTATTTATTAAATAACTTATCTGCTGAATAAAAATAATATTTTATTTTAAAAAATAGTTTTTTATGGTAGCTCAGAACGACAACAGACAGAGAGAATGGGTTTGTGCTGCAGTAGCACTGAGAGATTTCGGCACAGATTGGGCGTTTTCCGGTGCAGTGAGATGAGTAAGAGGGAGCAGAAGAGAACTTGCAGCTTAAACAGATGAAAAGATGCAAAGAAGAGGCTGAAAGCAGTGAGGGGACGTTCTACAGACAGTAGGGGCAATGGAACAAGGTTCTCTAGACTTCTGGGATGGTGTCTAGGGACAGTGGGAAAAAAAGATGGGAGATACCACATTGCAGGGTTGCAGCTGGAATTTGGGATGGCTCATGAGAGCTGGGAAAGGCCTGTCCTCTGTCCTTCCGCTTCCAGGCAAGGTGTCATCCCTGTAAGCAACCTTCTCCTCCCCCAGCTGAATGGTTGGCTGAGCAGGAATGCAGGCAGATGTGAGATGGTTTCGTCTCACCGCTCCTCAGCCAGGAAATTCACAGGTGCTGGGATTAAAGTGGTGGATGAGGATCCCTCCACATCAAGGAACCAGGCACTGTACCTGCAGGACGTGGTTTGCCGCTGAGCTGAGCTGTCCTGCCTTAGGAAAGGAGGAATTGCCCTTTCCCTCCCTGAGCTGCACAGGGAGCACAGCCTGGCACAGCTCACTGTTCAGGAGCTGGACTGGATGATCCTTGTGTTTCCCTCAGGATATTCTGTAACTATTTACTATTTTATCAAATTACTGCAATATTACTTTTTTTTGGACATTGCTCTTCTTTCATCCCGAGCTGAGCCAGGCTCTCAGACCTCTGACTTTGGTTTCTGCTGGGGGAGGTTTTAAGCCTGTATTTTCTTTTTCATTTAAATCAGGACAAACCTGTGCAAGCATTCTCGTATTTCATTTTGACTGCACAGAAACCACTTTAAACTAGATCTACCTGGTGCAGGTCGGCCCTGAGTTTCCTTCCCAGGGTAGGTCAGGTGAGTTGTTGGGTCTAAATGACTCAAGGCCAGGTTGGACAGGGCTTGGAGCAACCTGGGATAGTGGAAGGCGTCCCTGCCCATGGCAGGGGGTGGAATGAGATGATCTTTGAGGCCCCTTCCAACCCAAACCATTCCATGATTCTATGACTCTGTGATTCTATGATGACTCTTCTGGTGCTTTTTGTTGAGTCAGGTGTGTTCTGTGCCCCGTGGGTCACTGGGAGCCACTTTGACAATCCGTGGGCACCCTTCTCATTCAGTTACAAGCATCTGCACTCATTTGTGGCAGCAGCTGTTTTGTTATGATCACCGAGCTCTTCATGTGGTGCAGAGCAAGCCCAGGGAGGTGTCTCCACCTCCCCTCTTACAGTAACCGCTGACCAGGAAATCGCAAACTGCTTCTTACTCCTGACCTACTTCTCTCCACAAACCTGCCTTGTGGGGCTGCCCTCACTTGTTTTTCAGGGAGAAAACTACCCTATGCCTCTCCTCTCAGCCGTAATTACTTTGACACTGGGCTCATGGCAGCGTTCACTCTGTGCTGATGCTCCTAAACACCCACCAGCTTACCCTAAGAGTGGTCCTAACTGGATGGATAATGAAGTAGCTAATCAGGAAAATACACAGATGGCTAATTAACAAGTCTCACCCATGGGTCGTGAGGTTTACCAGGCAGAGCTCTCAGCTGCAAACCACACACCACTCAGGGAGGCATTGCCTGTAGGTGAGGGGTTTGTTTCCTCCTCATGGCATCGTTCTTAGAGTGCAGCTGCTTGTAAATACAAGCCTGGTTATTTTTCAGGTGCTGGCTTTCGCTGCCAGCAGTCTATTAATCTGGGGGTTGGAACTAGATGATCTTTAAGGTCCCTTCTAACATAAACCATCCTGTGATTCTATGAATCAGAGAACATGACAAAGAAATTTATGCTTCTTGTAAAGAGCACAGTCATATCACCACTGAGAGCAAGAGCAGTTCACAGCCTTTGCTAAAGGCTTTGCTTGTTTTGTTCCCTTTGCAGCAATGGACCCAGACCCTGGGTGCCCAGCTGGGCATCTCTGGCTCTGAAACGTGGCTTGGAGCAGCCTCCAGGGACTGGGTTGTTTTACCAGGAGGAGAACACGTAGCTGAAGGTGTAGCGGCAGTGCCACAGTGTCCTCTTGTAACCTGCTGGGCTAAGCAGCCTCCAGTCACAGGTTGGTATCTGAGTCTCTGGTCTTTCCTATTCCTTTTCTCTTCTGATTTCCTCTCACTAACCTCTTTCCTTTCTTTTTGCTCCCTGTTCCCCTTGGCTGTGTGTGTTCTGGCAGCTGATCCTGGTGCAGCAGCTCCAGGTGTAGTGGGATGTTGGATGGAGCACAGTTCAGACCCGCCTTGCACTACCATGGGCTGAGGGGCACAGCAGTGATGTCAGCACAGGTAGCTGCCTCCTCCCAGACCCGTGCTGTGACCTGTGAATGTGTTGACCAGAAAGTATCTCAGGCCTCTCTGGACCACTGACCACAGGCAGGTGCTCCTGGGAGTGTTCAAAGGGACTGCGGGCCACGGCAGCCTGTTCCACGAGAACCATTGCTTTGGCAAGTGTACAAAATTAAATATGTAAAGGACGCAAATGTTGCAGGCCAAAAGGTTGAAAAAAACCCAGGAATTATCTGTGTTTGGTAAGCCAGAGGGTTAATGGCTGGAAAGCTGACATGGTTTATTGAGAGTTAGAAATTACAGGCAGAATTTTAAGGCGGTGAGCAATTTTCTGATCAGTCCAGAAATTTTCTGGGAGAGCAATTTTCTGCTCAGTCCTGTGGGGATCTGTGGGTTGGTGCCAACGTGATGGGTATATATGATGGGGTGAATTTCTGCATCAGCTGCAGGTTCTGGAGATGTCCTGAGAGACCAGACCAGAAACCTGTTCCCATGTCACCGTCACCTCCAAAACAGGAGACTTGCCTTGATCTTCCCTGTGAGGGTGGTGAGGCACTGGCAGAGAGAAGCTGTGGCTGCCCAATCCCTGGAAGTGTCCAAGGCCAGGTTGGATGGGGCTTGGAGCAACCTGGGCTGGTGGAAAGTGTCCCTGCCCATGGCAGGGGGTGGAACTGGATGATCTTTAATGTCTTTTCCAACCCAAACCATTCTAAAATACCACAATCTCCTTTTGTCTCCATCCCTTTCTTCCTTTTACTTCTTTGGTATTGTTTCTAACCTCGTGTTCAAGAAGAATGAGTGGGCTGATTCTGCATTTTCTACCACACTGTTGCAAGGCAGTGACAACAAAAAAAATCCCAAACCTGCTTAAAATGTCTGTGATTGTCTGGTGCTACTTGGCATTGGAGCTGTTGGTGGGGATGGGACATGTGCTGGTGCTGGCTGTCAGGAGCTGAGAAGATGCCAGCCAGGCTCAGCACCAGGCGCAAACTTCACTTTCTGCCTTTGCTGCTCACAAAGAGGAGTTCCAGGAGCTGGGGTTTGATGATCCTTGTGGGTCCCTTCCAACTCAGGATAGTAGGATTAAAAACATTTTTTATGTTTTCTAATTATTCCCCATGCTTCCGGGGCTAGACAGTGGGAGCAGGTTCAGGTCCTCAGCTCTTCAGAGAAATGCCTTTCTGCTTTTGGTGTAACTTTTTATTTATTCTTCCTCCAGAAAAATCGCTCAGCTTTTCTACCTTTTTCTATAATTTCAACAAAATATTAAAAATATGTTTGATACTCTTTGGGGCTCACGGACTGACAAAGTACTGTTTTCTGGGCACAGCTTTCTGTGAGTGAGTAAAATCAGTACAAACCATCATGTTTTGTATTTTATCTGCATTCTTAGTAAGCACAATATATTTGTATCGTGATCAAGGTTCCCTGTTCTGGTAAATGAACAGAGATGGTTTATCTCCTCTCTAACTTCACCCCATAACTTTTCAGGGTGGCTTTTTATTTCAGACTTCTGAAACTTGTGTTCTTGGCCTCGTTACAGCTGAATCTGCAGCACCTTTAACAAGTGTCTGGTTTCCATCCAGCTTGCTTTGATAAGTAGCAAAGATGAGCACGATTATCTGCAAAAATCCAGTCTCAAACTTCCCTTTCTGGTGGGTTTTACTCACAGGTTGCCAAGACACTGTTGCTCAGATTTTGCAAATTGACATGAAACTGAGATGGGGAGCAGTGCTGGACTGGAAACTTTTATGTTGGAGAGGGTTTTGCAGCAATTCCGCCCCCCTCCCTCCAATGACAATATCATTTAAGAGCATCAAATTAGCAGAAATTTGTCTAAAGCTCTTGAAAACAAGAAGGAGCAACCTCTACCTGTTGAACCTCAAACTGGTAAGAGCTGTGCATGGGTGAAAGACTCTCTTTGGTCTCTCCAGGGTGCATTGGTTTGGGTTGTTCTGCACCTTTCCAACTGACCACAGCATTGTGAAGGGAAATCTCTTGGCTCATGGTGCCAGGAGTTAGGAGAGAACTTGCAGTAGGAAAGAAAACAGTCCTCTGGCCCCATGAATCTGGGTGATGAATTAACCTATGAAATGGTTCTGCAGGAGCATGTAGAACACCCAGGCAGCCTGTAGGTGTGAGCACAAAGTTGTCCAAATAAATAAAAATTGGTTCTGTCCTAAGGCACAGATTTAGCTGGGTTGGTAAATGGTTGGACAAAAACCGTGCTGGTGGAAGGGAGACTGAGTATCTTCACTAAGGCCAGGTTGGACGGGACTTGGGGCAACCTGGGATAGTGGAAAGCGTCCCTGCCCATGGCAGGGGGTTGGAAATAAATGACCTTTAAGGTCCTTTCAACCCAAACCATTCCATGATGGTGATGCTGATCTGTGAAGTCTGTCAGCAGAAAGCTGTTGGCTTTTCAATTCTCCAGCTGTGTCATCTCTTTCTGACCCGGTTCTGAGTTTTTCCACCTCAGCATAGCTCTCTCAGCATTTTCCAGTCCCCACTATACATGTGCCAACTCCAGCTAGTGGCACATGACTTCCAGGGAAGAAAGACTCGGACTTTGTGTGATTTTTAACTGTTAGAAGTTACCTGGGCTAATTGCAGACAATTTGACAAAACTCCTTCTAGGAGTGGTAGGACATTGAGAGATTATCTAAACAACATGGAAGTTGGTACTGTTTCAATCTTCCTGGACTGATATTTATATAAATCTTTGAAAACCTTGAGGGATGAATGCTCCTTGATGGTTTTTGGTTTTGGGTTGGTTTTTTTAGGTTCTTTTTGAAGTCCATTCACATGCTTAATACTTGTGAGACAATCAGCTAGGTTAAATTTCAGGACCTGCAGGAGAAGGAAGGGGCTTCCTTAAGGAAGAATAACTGGAGATAAGGTCAGAAACTAGCTAAGTTAGGATCATACACACTTCTAGATTTCTATGTTTGGGCAAAGCTATATCAATGTTTGAAGATAACTAAAGGTGTGGACAGGAGGTAATTGCTGTGATTGCAGGTACTGTGATCAATTTGAGTCAATCAGTGTTTCCTTGGTCCACTGTTTATCTGCCAGGTCAAGGAATGGTGTGGCTGCGCCGTGGGTTTAGGTTACAGGCTGACCCACCTGGAGTAGGTTAGGGAGGGGTTGGGCTCACTGGAACAGCTGGAGGGAATAAGCCCCAGTAGCAAAAGTTGGGATGGTCACAGCTGGATCTGGAGAAGATGCTTTCTTCTGAGAGGACCCTCCCTCTCAAGAGGGACTCTCAGCCCCGAGCTCTGCGTCTCTACAAGTTCTGTATTTGCTGTTGCATTTGCCAGTGGCACCTTGCCAGCGCCTGAGCAGGGCCACACCTCCCCGAGACAGCAGCAAACGAGACATCCGCATCTTCACCAGCCAGCCTTGCCCTCTGAACACATGGCACATGTTCACTGGAGCACTTTTAACCCAAGTATGCTTTAAATAAACCCACCTGCTGTGCCAGACACCTACCCACGCAAGCCCCATCCGACCGCAGCTGAAGTGCCATGTCAGGGTGCTCCACATTTGAAGCGCTGAAAATGTGTTGGAAGGACATGAACACAGAGAAAATTATGATTGCAATCAGCAAGATGTGGTTAATTGCTTCAGTCACCCACGTGACTCTCGTGAGCGTGCCCAGGTGGTGTCTCTGCTCCACGGAAAATGGGTTGAAACAGGCTGGGCTGAGATTCACAGATAATGTTGGAGCAAAGTAAAACCCAGGAGTGGAAATGCGCTCACTGTTTTAGGAGAGGGAGTTTCTTTCCTCCCAAAGAAGTATGCAAAGTGTTGTGTTGAACCCATCTTTTAAAATCCTTTTCCAATCGGATAATTAGGTGGATAACTGGGTAGTTACCCAGTAGAAATATTTTTTTGCTTGTCTGTCCTTAACGTGAATCGCTTGGGTGTCACTTTGTAAATTATTTTCCTCCAGGTATCTTAGCTTCTCTATTGGTAAAATGGTGTTTTCCCTAATTTTTCTTTCCCATGGGGTTTACATTCTACTGCCGCAGAGGTAGGTGCTATCAAGGGAATTTGAGGCTTTAGCATCATGTAAATCTCTTTTATGGTCACGATTGAGTGATTTCTTGCCTTATCAGAAACACTTCTTTAGAAAGAAAGGAGAATACTCAAGAGTTTTTCACTGATCTTTTTATTACACGAAGATAAATAAACATTACCGTAATACTTTAAAAAAATATATTAGGATAATACATTATTATTATTATCTTTTCCACCAGCATAAATAGATTTACATAAATAGACATTTCAAAGTGTAAACTAAGGATGGGTAAAATTCCCATTACTTTTCAGCCTGGCACACAGAGGTATTGGGATTCTGAATTTGTGGAGTTCAGGATTTTGGGGGAAAAACATTAAAGTTTTTAACTGAGACACCTAATTTTCAATATATTCTGATGTATTCTAGCTAATTTTTACGGCTTGATTCAGCTTTTTTGGAAGCTGGGTCAGCCTCTTTCATTTCCATGCAAGGAAGTTCTCCGTGGCTCCTTGCTCTTGCACCTCTGGCTCCCTTCAGGCCTGGTGCTGGATCAAGGGGGTGACACAGGTGCAGCCCACGGTGATTATTTTCTTCTCCAGCCTGTAGGATTGCTGGCAGCCCCTCTGCTCCCTGCGGAGCACCAGGATCTCCTGCCTGATGGGGACGGAGTTGAGGCTGTGGTCCAGCTGCCCCTCCAGATTCACGCACCGCGAGTGGCGGCACTCGGCGTCCGCGATCAGCCGGGGGAAGCGGTCGTGGTCCTCGTCAATCCTGGGGGTTGGCAGGAAAGGGAATATTTGAATCCAAAGGCGTGATAGTCTGGATAACTATGGGCTCCCAGCTCGGGAACCTGTGCGTCCTGGGGTACATTGCCTATGGAGGGGCAGCAGATTCTCCAAAACTCCAGGTTTTTCAGAAATAAAGTGTAAGTAACTAAATATTGGATATTTTTAAATGTATGGCTGCATGCAACTGCCTTTGCAAAGGACTTGCTTCAAGCAGGCACTGACTTTGAAAGACTGATCAGAAATTATTTGAGCTTCCCAACATGTCACTCGAACTAACAGACCCCAAAACCTTCTGTTCCTCCTTGAAACATGAAACGTTGATGTTATGAAACCACCACTGAATTTGGTGCAATATTAATTCTCTGAGGTATTTTTTAATGATGTTTTAGGTAAAGAATGCTTTTGAAGATACAGCTTGCCCCAGTGTACAAATTAATTAATTAAATTATGAAAGTAATTTGCTTTTCCTTCTGTATATTGCCTAGGCTATGTGTTTGTTTTGTGCTTTCTGTACTAGTTCTCTTTCAAAGAGGATTATAGGGCCTGTGGATACCCTCATATTTCCAAAATCTCTCAGCTGTGAAGCACTGAAAATAGAGATGAAAGCATTTTTCTTGGCCAGGACATCCAGTGTTTTTCCAGGCCATAGGGACACGGATCCTACCTGTAATCCCACGGAGCCAGAGAGCGGCTGCTGATGTCCAGACTGGCTTTGGTGTCCTGGTTTGTGCTGCTGATGCTGAGGTTGACTCTCACAGTTTGGGGGAATTTTGAATCTTTTTGGGTCAGGCATCCAGCAGATGCTTGCTTGAAGATGTTCTCTGGCTTGAGCCCAGGCTTGATCACCTTCCCGTGGGCAGGACTGGTGGCTGACAGCACAGCCAGCAGCACGAGGAGCAGGGGCCTGAGCTGGAGAAAATTGGTACATTTAGGACACAAGACAGGTGTGAATTTCCTTCACAGTCAGCCTAACTGGTAGTTAAAGCCTATACTGCAAGTCGGAGTAATTATGGGAAAATGTGCTGTATGTCACATTAATGCTTCATTAACTGATTCTCACAGTGCTGACAGGTATAGTACACACCCAGTTGTAGTCTGGAGATTCAAAAATGGTGAATTATAGAAAATAATATAATACAGAAATAGCAGAAAGGATATAACAAGAATAAAAACACTCTAAGTTTGAGTTTTCAATGTACTTATTGCCTCAGAGAATGCTGTCATTAATGTACAGTCTCATTGCTGCCCCACGAGCATTCTCACATTTTAGTTATTTTTAATTATTAATGATTTCAGCAAACATTTTAAAAGTCAGTGCAGATCCCTATTCAATCTCTTAAATTGAAATAATTTAATAGATTGAATTAGAATTTAAATATGTCTGTCAAAGTGGCGTGGAAATAAACCCAGAAATTAAGTTCTTACCAGAGAAGCGCAAAGAGTTGGAGGCATCTTCCTTCCTTCTCTTACTGCTTCTGATGCCTGTGCTGGGCTCTGCTGAGCTGAAGGTGTCTGGGTACATCTGCTGCTGGACCTTTTATAAGGCTTTCTGGGCTGTGCTAAATAATTTGGAGTAGGTGTTTTTTTCCCCAGCCTTGGCTGTGGTTTCTGACCGTAACCTAAATTAAGACATGTATGTATACAGGTTCCATTGACATAGGTGGCATACAGGATATATCTGAGATCTGTAGACACATTCCTTCAGCCATGTCACTGAAATGCCAAAAAAACCCAGGTGATTTTAAACAAAGATTGCAAATTTGTGGGTGCAAAGTATTCCATTTTAAATTGAGATGCCGTAGGTATCAAACCCAAATGTCGCTGGCACAGGTTCGGATCTGTTCAGTCCTAGGTCAGTCTGATGTCTTTTCATCCCAAATTGGGCAGATGCTGGACAGTTGGCCACCATCGAATTGGTCTCATATTATTCCTGTGGGCTATAATTTGTCTTGATGTCTGAGGAGCGATGTCCCTGCTCAAGCTCAATTCTTCTCTGAATTGGGCTATTTTTATTCACAGTTAAACCTGAGGTGTGATATCTCAGTGCTGATCTGAATGCTGGGTGATAATGAGTTCCCAAAAGTCAGTCATTCTCCACACAGGAAAAAAAATGAGTGAGCTTTGTTTTGAGCTTGCCACCTTTTCATTTTGCTTTCATTTTGCTTCTCTCGTGCCATGAGACAGTGTTTTGTTCCTAAGGAAAGGAGTTTGGGAAGTGTGACAGATGTAGTTAAACTTCCAGTTCCTAAGTTATGGGGAGGACAGAGGGGCTCCAGAGAAACTTTGTGAAGGCTGAGAGATGCAAAATGACACCAAGGCACAGGTTGCCCAGAGGAGCTGTGGCTTCCCCATCCCTGGAAGTGTCCAAGGCCAGGTTGGACGGGGCTTGGAGCAACCTGGGGTAGTGGAAGGTGTCCCTGCCCATGGCAGGGGTTGGAACTGGATAATATTCAAGGTCCCTTCCAATCCAAACCATTCCATGATTCTGGGATTCTGTAACATCGAGTCTCTTCTCTGACATTTCTATTTTTTTGGAAATACTCCCATCACTTTGCTCTGATGGTGGGTTATGAGTAGCTCAGATGTGCCCTATGAAGTGCCACTCAGTGTAACAGCCTTGATCTGCTGATCAGAACTTTTCCCAGGTCTAATTTTGGCAGGTTTTTCCATGAAAATGATGCGGAGAAGGCAGGGATTTTTTACATTTGCTTAATATTTATACTTAAGCCCAAATTTTACTCACCTTGTGACATCCAAAGGAGGATGCAAATAAGGGTAGAATTTAGTTTGCGGTTTCTGGGATACCCGTGACCTACATCCACTTGTTTAAAAGATGCTGATGCTTCAGAAATTAAATGTATATTTCAGTTTCCCTCTTCAAGTTAGAGATGCACAGGTTAAAGGAAACGGTCCCCTCAGAAGGGGTTTTCTCTAATGCCATTTACTGAAATATCCTTTTAAAGTGGGTCAGTTGAATTGCCAATTTTAGAAGCAAAATGCGTTTTCGAAAGCCTGCAAGGTAGCGGAAGGTCAGGTTCAACCAGCCTGACCCTAAATTGTCTACCCTAAATGCGTCAGTGGTTTGGGTTACCTAGGTACTTGAAAGGTGACTAGTTGAGCATTCAAACGTGGCTGATTCACCACAACATTGCAATGGTGAAAAAAATAATTTCCACGGTTTGTATCGAGGTGCAAACGCATTTGTTGGCCGTCGTCACAGGCAAGATGGGAAGGTCTGAGGAGAAAACGTGCGTCTTGAAATGCTTCTACCAGGTCTGGATTACACTAAGGAAACTCTCACATTTCTGGTTTCAAGATTTTTCCAAGTTCAAAATAATTGTTTTGTAACTCTTAATGCTCTGAAGTGGGGAAAAAAAAAGAGATTAATATGATTTTCCCCATGAGATGAGAATTTACCCCAGAGGATCTGTTTTATTCTGATACACAGCTTTCACTTAAGCTAGAGATCTGGAAATTGGGACACTTACAAAAGCTTACTGAAACAACAAAAAAAATAAAGTTCATCAAAAGCCTTTTGAAAAGAAACCTACCCCTTCTCTTAGCTCTGGTGAACGTTTTCTTAAGTTGCTATTTAAGTACTTTGCCCAGCTGAGATTTTTCAGGTGCCCAAATCTGAGTGTGTTGGCACTGATGACACTTTCTCCCCGCAAAGTGTATCGTAGAGTCACAGAATGGTTTGGGTGGGAAGGGACCTCAAACATCATCCTGTTCCACTCTGTGCTGTGGGCAGGGACCCCTTCCGCTAGCCCAGGTTGCTCCAAGCCCCGTCCAGCCTGGCCTTGGACACTTCCAGGGATGGGGAAGCCACAGCAACTATCCAACTGCTGGAGCTCTGGAGTCCTGACTGAACTTGCTGTAAATTAAAAGAGAACTGGCAGGGAACTCCAAATACTTTACATATTTTTTAAAATCACCATCAGTTAAGTTTATGATATTTCTGTAAAATAGGTTTTTTTGTTGTTGTTTACAAGTAGGAACACATTTACATTTACCACATTTACTTCTTTTTTTCTTGCTGGAGAGAATGTATTTTCTTCCTTTTGAGTACATTTTATAAACCTCTATAAATACAGCAGCATTCTCCCTCCTACATACAAGCATTGCATGACCCACTCTGCATTGTGGAGGTAATTTCTAGGGTCAGACTGAGCCTGAGTTCAGTGGTGATCTGTAAGAAACTCAGAATTTGATGGAGCAAGGCTCTGAGCACTCTGGTTAAACACTGACATTTAATTTTAGTTTAATTTAATTAAATAATGCTGTGAGTGGATGGTTGGGCCAGACACACTCAGAGAAGCCCTTCAAACTGGTTAAATCCAGAGAAGGGCCAGGAAAATGCTTGGAGGGCTGAAGCACCTCTGCTCTGGAGCCAGGCTGGGAGAGCTGGGGGTGTTCAACCCTGTGGTGAGTCTAGCTGAGCTGGAGTTCATTTTCTCACAGCAGCTCTCCCAGCTCTGGGCTTTGCAGTGGGAGCTGGAAAGGTTTTGGGAACACCCCATTGTTTTGGCTATTGCTGGGCAGGGCTGGCACAGCATCAGCTCTGTCTCTCCATTTCCCTCGTCCAGGGACTGGGAGTGGGCAGGAACCTGGGCGGGGACACAACCAGGCCAGCTGACCCAAATTATCCAAAGGGTTACTCCATACCATAGGATCTCAGCTCAGCTATAAAAGCTGAGAAAAGGAGGAAGGGGATGCATTTGTTGTTTACAATGTTTGCCTTCCAGGGGAACCGCTCCGTGTGCTGAAGCTCTGCTTCCCGCGAAGTGGCCGGACATAACTCACTGATGGGAAGTAGAGAATGAGATTGGTTTCTCTTTGCTTGTGCACAAACAAACTTTTGCTTTTGCTTTAGTAAACTTCCTTATCTCAACCTGGGAGTTGTTTCCCATCTTATTTTCTCTCTCCTGTCCAGCTGGGAAGGGGGAGTGGCTTGGAGGGCACTTGGTGTCCAGACAAGATCCATCCAGCACAAGCCTGGAGAAGAGAAGGCTCTGGAGAGACTTTAGAGCCCCTTCCAGTGCCTAAAGGGGCTCCAGCAGAGCTGGAGAGGGACTTGGGACAACGGTCTGGTGTGACAGGGCAATGGGGAATGGGTTCAAACTGCCAGAAGGCAGGGTTAGATGGGATATTGGGAAGGAATTGTTCCCTGTGAGGACAGTGAGGCCCTGGCACAGGTTGCCCAGAGAAGCTGTGGCTGCCCCCGCCTTGGAAGTGTCCAAGACCAGGTTGGACAGGGCTTGGAGCAACGTGGGATAGTGGAAGGTGTCTCTGCCCATGGCAGGGGGTGGCACTGGATGATCTTTTAAAGGTCTCTTCCCATCCAAACCATTCCATGATTCCATGAAGTGACTGCACCAATCTCCCACCCCTTGATTCTTACACAGGAGACACAGCAGAGGAGTGAGAGTAATGTTTTTCCTCTGTTAAACACCTGTATTTTTCCTCCCCAGCCACTGCAGTAGAAATGATCATCTCCTACTTCATGCCTAAATTTTCCAAGCACAGCTAATGGAGATCAGTCACACATCAGCTGTGGTTGCTGCCAGTGGTTGAAATGTCCTTTGCATAACTAATACCTAATAGATACTCAGAATCTGGGAAGCCAACTTTAAGAAAATGAGCTGCACAATGACATTTTAGGAAAGGGACACTCGTGGAGCACTGAGAGGTCAGTGCTGTGTGCCCAAAACCCAGCCTTTATTTTGCGCTCCACCACCCACCACTTTCAAAACAAATTAAATTCAGAAAACTTGTTTTCTCACCAATATATCCCTGTATGCCAGAGCTTAAACTCAAGAGTTGCAGGCAGGTCTGATAGGGCAGCCTGCAGAATTAAACTCATTTCTACTGCAGCCATTTGCCTGCTCCCAGGTAAAATCTGAAAATCTTGGTCATTCATCGTGGAATCATAGAGTAGTTTGGGTTGGAAAAGACCTTTAAATGTTGTAATGTCGTGTAGTCCAACACCCTGCAATGAGCAGCTTCTTCCACTACATCAGCTTGTTCAGAGCCACATCCAACCTGAAATTGAATGTTTCCAGAACCATCTCTTTTTAAGAAGGGAAGTTCCTACTTTTCTGTTTTTTCTTGCAGAGCAATCAATCACTCCTGGCCACAACATTTGGTGTGCAAGGAAGGGTCAGAATCCAAAGGTTTTACAGAATAAGTGATTCAGAGTGGTTTTGGTGAGAGTTGTAAAAGCACCAGTAGGATCCTAATTTTCAAGCCCTTTCACCTTGCTGTGGTTCAATTTTACTTGTTTGATTTTTTCTTTAATTTTTTTTTTAATAACTAACGGAAATTCATCACTTTTCCAATCATATGCAAATTCTGACCACAGTGCAATGAAGTTTCCAGGCTATCCTGGGAAGGGATTTCAGAGAATAAGCACTGCTGAAGGTTTCCTCCTCTGAGATGTGGCCTTGTGAAGGAGGGGTGGGGACCACGGGTGGGTGACAAAAGCCCTGTGTCCCATTTTAACCCAAAAGATGCCTCTTAACCAGACCTGGTCCTTCTGTGCTGATGCCATGGGTACAAGGGCAAACTGAATAGGTGTGTGCCAGGCAGAATGGACCATCCCTTATTCTTTTTTTTTCTGTCTGAAGTGGCTGTGCTGAGCCCAGCCAGGCTAGAAAAGGAATTGTGGTCCTGTATTTCAACCAATGTGCAATTCTGAATGATTGTTGCCTTTGAGTACTTACAAGGGGCTTTTAAAAAAGAGAGAACAACTTTTTACGTGGGCAGATAGTGATGGGACAAGGCTAAATGGTTTTGAACTGACAGAGGACAGGTTTAGACGGGATATGAGGAAGAAATTGTTCCCTGTGAGGACAGTGAGGCCCTGGCACAGGTTGCCCAGAGAAGCTGTGGCTGTGCCTGGATCCGTGGAAGTGTCCCAGGCCAGGCTGGATGGGGCTTGGAGCAACGTGGGCTAGTGGAAGGTGTCCCTGCCCATGGCAGGGGGGTGGCACTGGTTGGGCTTTAAGGTCCCTTCCAACCCAACCCATTCTGTGACTCTGTAATCAGTGGGAACAAGACAAATGGGGTCAGAGCAATGAGCTTTTGGAGGATAGAAAATAAGAGTTATGGCTGGTTGATATTCTGATTGCTCTTCACATTACCTGTGAAAGCCACACTGTGCTGAGCAGTGGGAAGATTGTATAAATAGACAGAACTGACACGTGCAACTACAAGCAAACTGTTTTCCTTTTAATCAGCTAAGGAATTGCTAAAAGCTCTTCCAAAAGAGTAGCTGGATTTACTCCCTCTTTTTTCACCTTTCTTTTAATTTTTTTACTGTGAAGACTGAAATGCTGAAGTGAAATGTGCTTCCACCATGGAGAGAAATCCTCTTGCTGCTTCCTACCTACGGCTTCCAAAGCCTGTAAAAACCTTCATGCCCACCCCTGCAGAGACACAGCCCCATTTCCTTCACCTCTGCTGCCTCCCCTGATGCCCAGGTGGTTCCCTTGGGACAGCAGCAGTGAGGGAGATGCCAGATATCACCGGGCTTCTGTGGTGCACAACATCTGATGACTGATAAGCAGTTTATATGAGAAACACAGAAGGCAAAGTACCCAAATGTCTCATCATCCCAGCCTGGTTTGCAAAGGATTCAAGCAGGGCTTTACCACATAAAGTTGCATCAGGCAAGGTTAATCAGCGGATGGGATGAATGCTAATCAGAATGTTAATCAGGTGATGGGGTGATTGCTTGTCTGTCCTATTTTCTTTTTTTGTTTCCGGCAAAGGGAGGATTGGCAGAGGCTTTCTGCATCCCTGCAGGAGACTTTTGTTTCTTCAGGGGAGAAAAAATGAGGGTTTGAACTGGATTAAATGGTCTTATACCCTGAGAGAACCTGGATATGGCTGGTGGAAGAGGAGATAAATGGTAGTGGGTCAAGAGGTAGGTCTTGGTCTTCTCAGGAAATATGAAGAGAGAAAGGAGAACAGTGATGCTTTTAGGGTGCTAAGCAATCACCAGAGATCCTCCTTGACAATGATGCCCAAAATCTTTTGTGTGGTCAGTGTCTGGTTTTGAAAGACTGAAATAATGAAGTGGATTACATCAAGTTTACAGAAGTCTTCCAGTTTGAATGTTTTCAATGTAAATATGCAGACATATATATTTATTTCATATGAGGAAAAATGGCTTTTGGGATGAATACAGTGCTTCCTGAAAACTGACAGTTGTGGCAATTAATGCCCAATAAAATTGCATTTTATTTCACACCCATAAACACTCTGCAGAATGTTCTGAAGATGGGTTTGCACCCTTGTTTTGATTTACTGTGAGCAGGGGCTTTGCTCAATGCAGAATTGTTGAACGCTGTTTCCAAAGTGGTTTGGGCTTTAGGTTTCAAGTAGACAGAAATTGGATCAATTTTTGTACTTTGTGAAGACAGAAGAACTTGGTAATTTCTAAGAATTATTTCTTTCCTGAATTTAGTAATTTTCGATCCTGGTTGTCTCATAATTGTTTGGCTAATAAAATTCAGTGGGAGAGTGTGTTTTTTGCAATTAATCAGTGTAAAAAATCATGTTAGCAGTGATGAAGGGAAATGAGACAAGGTGATAGACAATCATGAGTGTGACTAGTGAAAATGCTGCTGTCTACAGTCCCCTCCATTCCTGCTGTGCCAGGATTAAATCCTATGGATGCTCTTGTTTTACAGAGTTCAGCTGAGGAAGCAGTGAGATATCGTCCTGCTGTGCTCATTTCATGGCAGAGAAAGATGAACCACATTCATTTCAACATTCTCTGGTATTTCTTACTTTCCAAAACATTCTTGGTGGACAAAAATGACTCCTAAAGTCACCAGAAAACAAAACATTTTTCATTCTTTTTTTGAGGTAATTGAACAGAGAAAGAAACTGGATTTTTTGTCCTTAGTGATGCAAGATATTTCATTCCAGATAATCATAAAACATAGTTATAAATTTCAGATAATCATAAAACATAAATATGAGTGGGTATGCAAAAGACCTTTTCCTTTTAATAGCTGTTGGTATTTTTTATTACTTCTGATTTATGGCAGTGTAAGAAATCTCTTGCTGGAATCTCTGGGTGCAATAATTGCTGAAATGCAGGAGGAACAGCAGGTGGGGAGGATATCCTTTGCCAAGCTACCCTCATGCAAAGGATGCTTACCAAGAGGGAACACTGCACCAAGAAGCTATATTTTAATTTCTGTCTCGTTTTACACATTTTATTTTCCTCATGTTATTGAGCAAATAGACATGGGTACTTTTTCCACACTCATATTTTTGACAAGATTTCTCTGGGGTACTTGGCAGGACAGTTGGCTGAAATCTCTTTTACTTTTTAAGTTGTGGGACTATTTCCACTTAATTTCCTGGTTCTCCAGGGTTTTCTTTTTATTTTGAGGTGTTCTCTGCCCACTGTTGGGAGGCTCTTGGGATCTACTGCACACCCAGTGCTGTGCCCTGCAGGTGTCCCTTGCTTCGATGTGGTGCTGAGCAAACCCAGGTTGTGTGGGGGGGACGTGAAGTGAGATGTGAGGTGTTAAAGAAATCCCCTTTTGACTCATTCCCAGGTAAAACTGAGAACAGTTTGCACTAGATGCTCAGAAACCCCCAGGGATTTGGGACTGTGAAATGGGGCATCTCAGTGGTTAAGATCCATGACCTGTCAGGGATGACACAGTCCTTGCTCAGGGTGAATTAATTGTGTATCTGCAGTGAGAGGGAAACCTGGGGACAGAATAATGGAATGGTTTGCATTGGAAAGGACCTTAAAACCCATCTCATTCCAATCCCCTGCTATGGGCAGGGACACCTTCCACTGTCCTAGGTTCCTCAAGCCCCATCCAACCTGGCCTTGAACACTTCCAGGGATGGGGCAGCCACAGTTTCTCTGGGCAATATGGGCCAGGGCCTCCCCACCCTTGGAACAATTTGTCTTTTGACCTGAATTTACTAAATCTTCTAGACTCAGGAGTGCCAGCAAACCCATACAATGTGTACAATCCTTCCTGCCTCTCAGAACCCTCCCCTGATGGGTGATGGGGACTTAAAACCTGGTGTCTCTTTGTGTCTGGGTCTTCCAAATGATGTTGACCATGGAGACCTGACAAAAAAGAAGTTGTGCTCTGTTGCATCCGGGAAGATGTGTCATTTCTGTCCTCAGCAGAGATCCAAACTGCTTTGGAACAGACTGATGCCACTCCTCATTCTGCTGCATCCATGCTCCCTCCTCCCCATCCAGCCAGGAAAAAATAAGGGCGTCATGGATGATGCACATAAAGAACTTATTTTGATATACATTTGTTCATTTATTTTTTGACAGCTTTGAAATTTTTTTTGGTGGGGTGAAGATGGGAAACAACCGGCTGAGCTGAATGTCTGAAGTTAGACATCTGAATTCATTGCCTGGCTCAGAGAACAGGTCAGCAAAACCATTTTCAAGTTGTTTGGCTGTTTTTCTCCATTAGCTGCAGTGTGGTCTGAGTGGGAGGATTCAGAAGATACCTCACAGAGAGATGTGTGATCTGGTGTGTGTGTTGTGATCTGGTGTGTGTGTTGTGGCTAAGTGGATATGGGATAACTGATGTCAAAAACCTTTGCCATGCAGATTATGGTTATTTAGAGCTCCTTTTTCCATTAAATAAGTAAGAAAGACATGTGGACACAGAGGGTTTTCAAGAGTATGTTGCCCTTGTTCTTTATGGTTTTTTAAAATAATTTAATTACAGATTACTTGGACTGGCAGTGCTCAGCAAAAGGGGGGGTGTGGATGCAAGTTTGATAGGGAAAGAAAATAAAGATGATTGTGGCTCTGCAGATCCATCTTGGCTTAGAAACCTGCCGAATGTTTCAGAGCCAACATCTTTGTATGTGGGCCTCAGGTAATCATGGAATGATTTGGGTTGGAAGGGACTTTAAAGCTCATCTCATTCCAACCCTCCTGCTGCGGGCAGGGACACCTTCCACTGCACCAGGCTGCTCCAAGCCCTGTCCAACCTGGCCTTGGACACTTCCAGGGATGAAGGAAATGCTGGGGCAGCCCTGCTTGCAGTGATGCTTATGAAAACCAAAAGCCTATCCCAAACCTTTCCAGGTGCCTCATCCCCAGATGCACCTCTGGAGGCGTTCAGAGGGGTAGCAGATCCATCCGGGAGGAAGGGCTGGTGGGGCTGAGCTGGAGCAGAGGCAGGGAAACCTTCCTGGCTTGGTGTTTTCCACACTGCTGTAGCTGGTTGAAGGGGACCAAACCTCCAAGGAAGACGGGCTTGGTTCCGTTTGACCAGCCAGAGCAGAGCATAGCTCCGGACCACAGCACGCGCTCGGCTCCGCTGCTCCTGACCTGCAACGGGAATGGGACACGTGAGGCAGGGGACACAGGGACTGGCCTCTGCTCAGAGGGAGAGGAGGATGGTGCAGCACTTGTGACACCAGCTTAGGAGACCTCACCATTCTCCACAGAACCATAGAATGGTTTGGGTTGAAAGTACCTTAAAGATCATCTCATTCACCCCCTGCCATGGACACCTTCCACTATCCCAGGTTGCTCCAAGCCCCGGCCAACCCGGCCTTGGACACTTCCAGGGATCCAGGGGCAGCTACAGCTTCTCTGGGCAATCTCTGCCAGGGCCTCACCACCCTCACAGGGAAGAATTTCATCCTAATGTCTTATCTAACTCTACTGTCTTTTGGTTTGAAGCCATTCCCCCTTGTCCTATCACTCCAGGCTCTTGTAAATGATCTCTCTCCATCTTTCCTGTAGTCTCCTTCAAGCACTGGAAGGCCACAATTAGGTCACCCCAAAGCTTCTCTTTTCCAGGCTGAACAACCGCAATTCTCTCATCCTTTCCTGACAGCAGCAAGGAAATTGACTTAGTGGCCTCATCTGGACTTGTTCCAGCAGCCCCATGTCCTTCCTGTGCTGGGACCCCAGAGCAGGAGGCAGCTCTGCAGGTGAGGTGCTGGTACATCCATTTTGGCTGGGAGCTGGTCCGTGCACAGGGCCATGTGATGCCCTGATTCCTGGGGGGTTTTTAGGACTGGGGTAATTTTCTCTCTAATGTGTAAATCAACAGTATTGATGTGTGGGGATAAGCCTCAGGAGGCAAATTCTGCATCCCTGTCTTGAGGTTTCATAGATTTTTGTCTTGATTTGGTATCTGGTCCCAGATCATGAGCCTGGAGCAAAGGAGCAAAGTCTTATGTAGCTTAGAGGATTTGCCCATCCTGAGCCACAGCAGCAAATGTATGGAGATTTATCTTAGAATCCTAGAATCACAGAATGGTGTGGGTTGGAAAGGATCTTAAAGATGATCTCGTTCCAGCTCCCCTGCCATGGGGGCACCTTCATACAGCTCTTTCCTTCCTGCTTCTTCCTCTTTCCCTATTTCTCCTCTCCTTCTTTTTCTTCTTTTTATTTTTAAATTTCTTTTTAAATAGTGAAAAAAAGGAAAAGTGGGAGGCAGGAAAGACACCTCCTTTGTCCATTGAAGAGAAGTCACCTGCCAGTTGTCAGTCAGGCATCACTTTTCAGAGCCACCCTGAGCCCTCCAGCTGTACCTGGAGCCTCAGCGAGGAGACAGCTGCCAGAGACCACGAGCAGCAGGGCACAGGGCAGCTTCCAAACAGGACAAAAGCAGCATTTTTCCAACCCTGTGCATAGGCCCCTTTCCATGTGCATGTGGTTTTTCAGGGACTTAGAGTCTTAGGATCATTAAGGTCAGAAAAGGCCTCTAAGATCATCAAGTCCAAGTGACTTGATACATTTTTATCTGAAAAACATTTTGATTAGGAGGGGTTTTCCCCCTGGTTGTTGTTGTTGTGTTTTCCTTTTTTTTTTTGGTTTTTTTTTTTTTTTTTTAATTTCTGTTTTATTCCCTTTTTCTTCTCATTGCTCATTGTTGGGAGGAATATTGATTTGAGTAACCTCTGGACTCCTCTTCTTGCCTCCTACTTTCTCTTTGTTCATTGGGGTATTCATTAGCAAGGGAAGCATCAGCAACTTAAATTCTATATCCCCTACAGAAACATCTACCTCACTGCCAAAGAAACACCTCCTGCAAGCCTCCAGTTACAAAATTCACTTCATACTCTGTCCCATCAGCACTAGAATGTTTCAAACCTGCCAGAATTTGGGAAGAATTAGAGTTTTTACCTTCTGTCCTGGTCTGGGTGTGGACACACAACCAGAGGGTGGAGGGAAGAACAGAGTTAAAACAGTGGCCTTGACCCCCCAGGCAGGCTATAATTTTTCCCAAACCTTAGCCCCATGTCTGGGTTATTTCTTCTCCTGTGTCCTTGCCAGGGTGTGTGTGCCTGTAACTCTGTCCTGGCCCGTGCTGTGCAGGAGGAGTCTCTGCTGATCCTGGGCTCTGGCAGAACAGGCCGGCAACAGCTGCAGAAAGTAAATAAGGGATGGGATTCCACTCCAGAGTTAAACCCCAAATTTATGCAGTCAGCCAAGGCTGGGGACAGGCTCGGCTGGCCAGCCAGAAGGTTTGGCCTCATTTGCCAACACTTGAGCATCTGGCACCATCCAAGGAACCACAGGTTGTCTGGGGCAGCCACATAGCCACACGTGATGTGCAGGTGTGGTACAGCAGAGATGAAGAAATTCTAGAAGGCACTGGACTATTCTTAGGCTGACTCCAAAGGCACTGGGAACATTTTCTTTGGCAAGAAATAAAGTCCACAGTTCCGCAGATTGCAACAGGTTTTCATCACCATAGAGATGAAGACACCACCAGCTGCAGAAAGGAAGTGTTGGGTTCGAGACATGGACAATGGGTTGATCAGCAAAGTCAGGGAGGGAACACGGGTTGGGATTCACACCCCTGCCTGCTCATTCCCTCGGGTGCCCTTTTGTCTTGCCTAGTTTTTATGATTAGACCCATAGAATGGTTTGGTTAGAGGGGACATTAAAGTCCATTCAACTCCACCCCACTGCCATGGGCAGGGACACTTTCCACTATCCCAGGCTGCTCCAAGCCCTGTCCAACTTGGCCTTGGACATTTCCAAGGGTGGGGCAGCCACAGCTTCTCTGGGCACCCTGTGCCAGGGTCTCACCACCCTCACAGGGAACAATTCCTTCCCAGTATCCCATCTATCCCTGCCCTCTGGCAGTGGGAAGCCATTCCCTGTGTCCTGTCCCTCCACCCCTTGTCCCAAGTCCCTCTCCAGCTCTGCTGGAGCCCCTTTAGGCCCTGGAAGGGGCTCTGAGGTCTCCCTGGATCCTTCTCTTCTCCAGGTGAACACCCCCAGCTCTCCCAGCCTGGCTTCAGAGCAGAGGGGCTCCAGCCCTTGGAGTATCTCTGTGGCCTCCTCTGGACTCTCTCCAGCAGCTCCACGCCCCTCTGATGTTGGACCCCAGATTTGGAGGCAGCTCTGCAGGTGAGGTCTCACCTGAGCGGGGCAGGGGGACAGTATCCCCTCCCCTGGCCCACTGGCCATTCTTCCTTTAATGAGGCCCAGAAGGAAAAAAAGGATAATTTTTCTCTGCTTGATTTCTCTTCTGGGTTATCATAACCTAAGAATTGGTTCTGTACAAGAGTGAAATAATGGTTTGACAAGCGCTTTCCTGAATTACATCTCGGAGACCACAGGGCCTGGGTCAGATGCGGAAGCCTTGGCTTTGATTCAGACCGAAATTTTGCAAAGCATCTTGGTGGCTAAGGAACATAAATGTCATTGGTTTCAGGGTCTATATTGGTACATTATATAGGGCTGAGGTGCAGGCACAGGAACTCAGTGGTTTCTGCTGTGTTTAGCAGTTGCTGGCACAGTTTTGACCTGTGTCAACTGGGACTGACCCTAACAGCTCCTAAGCTCAGCTTTGCACTTAAAACTGGTCAAGGGCTATTCCCAGTTGGAGTTTGAAGATGATTAAGTTGTGACAATCACCACTGAAACATACATATGGTTTTTAACCTTCTAACTAGATCAGGTTTGTTGAGGGTAATTTGGGGTGGAATTCCTAAAATTTCCCAAGGGAAATGAAGGTCTGAAAACCTTTAAGACCTAGGCAACAGCAGTTGCTTTAAAAAATTTCCTGAATTCTTTCTTAAAATAAATTAAGACTGACTGAAAACTGCCTTAAGTTTTGAATATTTAACCTATAGTGGAAGAAGGTAATGTATGAGAAATGGTTTGAACGCTTCAGCTCCATGTAACAGGATCTTGAAGATATCTTGGAGATATCCAGGATATCTCTAGGCTGTCCTAGAGGGGTTAAAGGCAACTGGTCCACTGTTTGCAAAAAAATTACACTGAGCCCATTGCTACACAATGTTGTTAGAGCACAGAATTAAACTGTGCTCAGAGGAGGAAAGGACATTTGATACATGGCAGGACTGTCCTGAGTTATGATAATACAGATTTAGGAAAAAAAATCCCATTGTTTTTGACAAGGCTGTGTGCCTGCTTAGCTCCACAGTGTCATGTTAATTAGGAGGTGACTTCCTGCAGCTTGTCCTGTTACTGTACTGAGACAGTGCAATGAATTAACCTTCAACAACCCACTACAGCAGTTCCTGTATCTGTAGCATTCATCTGATCCCATTAGAGAAGATCCTGTTATGAATTACTGGGAGTAAAGAGGAGAATTTTGTGACACCTGGATCATACTCAGTTTCGCTCCTAACAAGTCAGTCCTACCCAGTGCTATTTAATTCTTCCTCAGTGTCACCTAATCCGAAGCATTTTCCACCATCTGAGAATGGATGGCAACATGACAGAGGGTAGATTTAGATTAGATATTGGGAAGAAACTCTTCCCTGTGAGAGTGGTGAGGCCCTGTCACAGGCTGCCTAGAGAAGCTGTGGCTGCCCCACCCCTGGAAGTGTCCAAGGCCAGGTTGCATGGGGCTTGGAGCAACCCAGGATAGAGGAAGGTGTTGGAAGTAGATGAGCTTTAAGGTCCCCAAACCATTCTGTGACTCTATGAAGTACTGATGCTCTCTGGGCTGTAGTGATTTTCACAAAGCCCTTGAAAAGCACTTTCAGGACAGTGTGAATATTGTCTGGATTAGGTGAAACCTACATTCTACTTACTGGATGCTTTTCCCAGAGAAAGATGTACAGAATACATCCTAGTTATCAAATTTGCGTGGATTCAGGAGTTTGCAACCTTTTTAGATGTTCAGATCCCTACGTGCTGCTCTCTGTGGGTGCTGAGGGCACTGTAAAGTGAATGTAAACTTCCTGGCTCTATTTGACAAAGTCAAATTCAAATTAACTGCAGTTACAGGAAATCTTTGGGTTCCTTGCAGTTGCTGGGAGCAGAGGACACGAGTGATGTCTCCCTGAAACCACACACTTCCTTACATTCCATAGCAGCCTAATCCATATGGGGATATAAAGAAGCATGTCATCTCATAAGAGAAGTCTGGACTGTGCCTTCTGGCCAGCAGGACAGCTCTCCATCCTCCACTCCTCAAGGGGTAGTGCTGCTCCTCCAACGTGTTTCAGAGCCAACAGTTTGCTTCCTCCTTGGAAAAGCAGTGACAGCACAACCCTTGTAACTTCCCAAGTGCCCTGGAGCATTTTAGGATGTTTTGGAGGGATACTTTCAGGTGGTTCAGATTTTTCTAGCGTGTCAGCAAACATTCCTGTGTGTGCCTCTGCACAGTGCTCAAGGCTGGAATCTCATGGAAGTGCATGTTGGAGAAGGTCTTGGACTTGTTTTGACAGCCCTGAAATCCTCAAAAACTAAAGTTTGCTGTAAAAAAAAAGTCACATGAGTGAGAGGTGATAGATTATGTTCTTTCCTTTCACTGTACCATTGTTATCGGTTTCAGGTGGGGCCTTGAGGACCTGGCTGAGCAGAGGAGCTGCTCATACACACACAGGGATGTGGTCCCTGCCCTGGAGAGCTGCCTGGCCAAGCAGGCAGTGCCTTCAGAACCAGAGAGCAGCTCACCAGAGCCTGGCCTGGCTGATCAGAAACAAGTTCAAGTCCAAGGGTCACAGAGTGGTTTGGGCCAGAAGGAGCTGGAGGGCCCAGAGAAGGAGCAGCATAGATCACATTGCTCAGAGCCATGTCTAGTTGAGCTTGAATCTTTCCAAGCATGGAGTTCCCTCAGTCTTTTGGAGTCTGTTTCCCTGAGTGTGACCATGCTGATGGTGACAAACCTGTTTGGTGGTAAATAATTGGAATTTCCTGTTTTCCAACTTGTGCCAAGCCCTGGTGCACCTTTGGGAGGAGCCTGTCATGGCACAGAGGGCAGGACACATGAATGGATTTCTGCATTTGACAATAGAAATGATCATCAGAACTGAAAAGCAAGGTACCCTGGTGTCCCCTCCTGTACTAATCCTTGATTTGGGGTTGTTGCACCCCCTCTCATCCTCAGTGGGGCTGGCATGCTCAGGGCTGCTCAAAGGGAGTTATGGCCATGTTTGGGAAACAGCTGGTTGGGATCAATTTGTTCATGGAGCAGGTTCACAAAAATGATTTATTTCTAAGGGGAAGCCTCTCTGAGGATGGAAAAGGGGAGGGAATAACCAAGTTTCTAATACACAACCGCTCCACACAAGTATATAGGACAGGAAAAGAAAATAAGCCTTTCTCTCCTGTTTTCTCTTTCTAAAGACCCAAAAGACTAAGGAATGATTTCAGGTGATAAGAAGCACTAAAACCAGAGTGGGAATAACCCCAAGCTTTGAAGGAAACATAGATCCTCTTTGAAGGCAGGCCCTAGTGAGGGTCTGCTGGCCCAGCACAGACTCCAGAGCACAGGGCAGCACTGCACACACTCCTCAGAGGCTCCAGGTCTTCCTGGAGCACAGCTCCCTCTCCCCACCTTTGCTGTCACTCTCCAGGCATTTTACTGTGTTGGAGAAGTTGGATCAGAGGCTCTCTCCATGCCTGCAGGGCTCTCCATCCTCTCCTGTGACAGAGGTGTTCCCCTGCAGGATGCCACTTCAGGAAACACCACTTTTGCAATGTCCCCCAGTGTGTGACATTGCTGGTTTTTCACATCTCACATGCAACCTCGGTTTCTCTGCCCCTGTATTTTCCTCCTGTCAGCTGGTCAAACCTGTGTCAGTACCTGATGTAATGATGTCTACAAAAGAGTTTAGGATGGAAATCCTAATGGCATGGAAAATGCCATGGAAATCCATGGCATTGCTCATCCTAATACTCAGCTGGGGCAATGGATTTATAGGCTGAAGAGTGTATGAATGGCTCAAATTTATTTTCACTTAAAAGCTTCATGATTCTGATTTTGTACATGCTGCTCTAAGTAATTTTGCTTGTACAACAATCCCTATTGACTGCAGTGAAGGGATGAGTGGCTTTTGGGGCAAGTTGTTTGTTTGTCTTAAAGCCAGATAAAGACTTTTCTTCGTGATTTCTAAAGAAATTTATGGCAGGGAATTTCACATAGTCATTATTTCAATAACCTCAGTACCTGATGAAAGAAATAAATGCAAATTCTACAGAGAGAGATGAGTCATGCAGTGACCCAGGAAATTATATTGTTTAAAAGTTCCCAGAATCAGCAGTGGTGTCTGAATTTCAATTATTTAGAGATTTTTACACCAAGCACAACAGAGGTGTTAAAAATATCCACAGCAAAACATTCCCCTTCTTTTTTTAATTTTAATGTAAGTCAGATCAACGTTATAGGAGCATTCACTACATTTTAATTTGAGATTAAGAACTCAGTGTAATATTTATTTCCCAGTTAGATGAAGGCTTTTGACTCAGAGGAGGTGGGGAAGATGAGCCTTGCTGACATCAGGGTAAAACTCCCAGAGATTTCAGCAGAGCCATGACACAGGCTGTGGATTCCCAGACTTTTGAGTGCATAAATCTGTTTACTTGAGCTATCAGCAATAATGAATTAAGAGATAGTTCTTCTTAGCCTTGTTAGACCTCAGTTTAAAACCATTATTGGTGCTCACTGGTAGCATTTTTTAAAATTTCTCATAGGCCTGCATCAAAGTATCATGGAAATTCTGGGATCAGAAACGGGTTCAGAGTGATTAATGAAGAAACAGACTTAGTTACCTGGAAGATGCTTGATCCCAAGCATGCAGGTAGGTAAATACTCCTTATTTATATAAGCTATTCTGGTCCAATTTGTGGACTTGGATTTTAAAATCTTACATTGGTATAAATGGGAATGTATTGATGATATTAAAACCTAACTGGAGCAAGATTTGTATTAAATACATTGACAGGAATCAGCTGGGACTGTTGCAGTAAAGACTCACTAGGCTGGATTTCCAGACCACACTGTTCCAAGATTTATAAAACTCCAAACAGGCAGAATGAAGAAATGTGGATTAGGAAATTACAGCTAAATAGTTAGAAATTAAGGAGCTGACTGGGACAGATACCTGAGTGCAAAAGATTGGCAGGAATGGCCATAGAAGCCAGTAAGGAAAAGAAGGGAAAGAAGGAAGTCAATAAGATACAAACGCATCCATTTACAGCCAGTATCTCTCTTTTTGCCTACCCTGGAATATTATATTCCTTGTGAACAGCAGATATGCAAACTAAGAGCCAAGAGTCCATGCCCTTTGGAGCCACTCGGAGTAACCCAATCATCTGAGGCATATCCAGAGCCACATCTGTCCCTGCCTGGCATGAGGAAGAGGAGGAGGAAAGAATGGGGCAGCTGTCCTCCAAGGGTCCCTGTGGCTGGGAGGGTTTGTCACCGGAGCGAGATGGGAGGTGATACTCCCAAAATGGGCTTTCTGATACGCCTGGCATTTGGGCAGTCACTCATCTGGGCTCTCTGTCAAGCTTCTTTTTCCACCCTGGACTGCAGGATGGATGCTTTCCTGGGAGCAGTTGTTACTGGAAGGAGGGAGGCAGTTCACCCTTTGGTCTTCCTATGTGCATTCCCATGCACAGTGAGGTGCATGGATGTGACAGCAGTGCCAAGAAGGGAAGGGGTAAACAGGAATCATCCCGCTGATTTAAAAGGGGAACCCCCTTCCTAACACTCTTGCCTTCTCCACAGTAAAGATTTGGTTGGAATTTACCACCTCATTGTCCCCTATCTGCACCAAATGGCACCTCACCTAGGCCAAAAGCTCATGTAGAGCCTTTTCTTGTCTCTTTTGCAGTTTTCTTTGGGCAAGTCAGTCAGGTTAACATTTCAGCCTGGTGAGCCAAGTTAGTTATCTCAGGGTAGATTTCTGAAGCAGTTTCATCTTAACCCTGTCCTAACCACAGCCTCCAGGAAGCTTAAAACTCAAGAAATCAAGTTTGCATCTCTCTGCAAAATACTGCCTGTATCTAACCAGAGACTATATTTAGGCCCTTGGGTTTTGGAGATGTTTCAAGAGCCTGTTTTTTTTTAAACTCTGGTGGGGTTTCATGGGTCTCAAAGTTTACTGAGTTTGGTGCATAAACTGTGGAGATCAGCTCCCTGTCTCAGTGGGAATAAGGCCTCAGTGAGCACCTCTGAGACATCACCCAGTCCCAGTGTGCTGACATTTAATTCCTTAAAAAAGGGAGGCACAGAGGAGAAAATAAATGAGTTGCCCAAGGTTATTTAGAAATCACCAGCAGTCCTTGTAAGGTGCCTGCCCATCCTACTCATCTCCTTGTTAGATTTTCTATCATTTTTATCTCACTGTAAAAAAGATATTCACATTACAGCTCTCTAATTTATATTTTCTGTTTTATCTGGTGCTTTTAAACTGAGATCTTGGGTCTGGTTTAGCCCCATCATATTTTATTTAACCAGTCTGATTCTTTTCACCAGGGAAGAGTAACTGCTCTTGAGCAAAGCCCATCAACACCCATAGATTATGGGTGGGGAAACCAAGGCACAGAGGTGCAATAATTGGCCTGGAGCAAGCTGTAGTTCCTGTAGCAATGTCTATACCTATTCAGCATGGCCTCCCTTGCTCCATGGTTTTCCCTTTTCCCCCATACTCTGAATGCAAGTTAATTTAATGGTACGATTCAGGGTAACTGTCCCTCAAGAAGCCCAGCAGGATTTTTGCCACTGGCTTGAAAAAAGAGGGGAATCATCCTTGTCTTTTTACTGCACCTAAGACTGTTTATCTGGGGATTTTTGGGTCTCCTCATGTCACAAACCTTTCCCCAGGCTGGAGCTCCTGGAGGGCAGGAGGCCTCTTGTACAGCCTTGGGAGAGGGGACAGCGCCCTTTTCCTCTAATTGTTTTTTTTTTGGCTAGTTCCTCTCCTTATGATCCAAGAACAGGGAAATGAGGGGATGAGCTGAGACAAGAGGAAGATAAACACGTGCTGGGTTTGACAGCTCCAGTCATTCATTCCCAGTTAAATTAACCAATACTTCTACCAGGCTGGAAAAACAAGAAATAGCCACCCATGGAGAGCAAGGATCCACAGACAGGGCCCAGGAGTGTGTCCAGAGGGTGCTGCCTCTCTCTGTTGACTCCAGAAGGAGCCAGGGGTGACTGTGCTCATCATTTAAACTCCTCACTTAAGAGTCTGAGGGCAGCGGGGATGAATTTGGACCTATGGATGTCTGTACTCCTGGTTTCCCATTGGTGAAATGCAGAAAACACTTCATTGTCCAGTAATGATTCTGGAGCATTAAATAAATCAAAAATAGTGTGGGGATAACATAGTTCAACAGCTGGACATGGTGACAGGGAGGCACTAGTGGGAACCTGCTGGTCACCACTTATTTCAAGGTGAGAATTAAAATCAGAAGATCACTTCCCCTGGAAGGTGTTCATCATCTGGGCACCCTTTGCTGTCAAAGGAGGCTCCTTGGGAGCAATCTGAGGTTGCAGAGCTTCCCAGGGGATGAAACTGTCCCCACCCACACCCTACGGCCCCTCCTCAGCAGTCCCTGTACCCACTGGGTCCCTGAAGGGTTGACTTGTGAGAGGAGAGACCTGGCCAACAGGGCTCCAAACACCAACCCTGCTGCCCTTGAGAACAAAACCCCGTTTTTGAAGATGCTTCTGAAAGCCAAACACACCCCTGGAGTTCGTCTGTATGCAGCTAAGAGCCTGAACACGCCCACTTTGAAAGGATGCTTCAATGCCACAGCCATAGATCACGTCCAGGCAGAGTGGTCTGATCCCTGGGAATTTGGTAATGAGTCTGGGGCCCTGTTTGAACCATGAGGACACCACCCCACCTCCTTTCCCTTTGCCATCCGTAGCATCTTTTGCCCTGCCCAGCATCCTTAGGATGCTTTCCACAGCCCTGGATGTGAGGCACTGGCTGCTGCCTGTGCATTCCAGGCTTGGCCATAAATCTCACACACAGGAGGTATTACATTAAAAAAAAAAAAAAAGACATTGCGGACATTACCTTCAGCAAAGGAGCAGTTGGTCCCTTCATCCTCTTCTCCGGGGTCCTTTGTGGCTTTGTGGTGCCCCAGGGGTGTTATCTGGGCTGTCATCTTCAGCGAGGGGTGGGGTTCATCCTTTCCAAGGTTTCCCCAAGGAAGCAGGAGCCGGTGTGGTCAGAAATGCTCTCCAGCAAGCAGCCTGTGCCTGGGGCTGCCCGCAAGTCTCTTGAAGCAGCTGATCCTACTGACCCCTCTGTGTGTGCGAGTGTGTTTGGGGATTTGGGCACTTCCCCCTCTCCCACGCTCCTCTACACCAATGCCTCCTTTTTTTTTTTCCCCTTTTCCCTAGGGATAACCATGTTAAATTCCCCACCCCACCATCAATTTTCTACCGCCTGGAATAATTTCCCCCCACCTCGCCTCAGCATCCTCTTAACTCCCTGGCCGGCTCTGTGGCTAAAGGTTTTCCATCAATATTCCTGTCTCATCCTGCTCAGGGCAGAGCAGCCTCCAGCCACCCTGGCCTCGGGCTGGCTCTTCACTCGCCGCTGCCCCTGCCCGTCTCGCTGTACCCCGAGGATGCTCCTGCCACCCCCGCGTACTCCCTGCCCGGCCCGGCTGTCACCGTCCCTTTTGTATCGCCCACCCCCCGGGCCAGCCCACCCCACGGCCCCGTCCCCCCACCTGCCCGTGTCCTTTACAGCTGGTGGCCCTTCCCGGCCCCTCCTGTCCACCTCAATCACCCCGCTGACAGCGGCGTGTTGAGTGACACCGCTTCAGCTGTCCCGTGCGGGGACGGGCACGTTTCGGCGTTTTATCCCTTTTTCCGATGCTGTAACTCAGTCCTGTCAGAAAAAAAGTCCCACCAAAGATTTCCAGGATAAAGGCACTTCCTGCAGGTACGGCAGTTTAATGTTTCAGTGGCCAGAGCGCTGCAGGAGGAGGAGGAGGAGGACGAGGGAGATGGATTTGGAGCTGGTCCAAAATCTTCATGGGCTCTTTGCTTAGTGGTGGTCGGCAGGACAGGAGGAGCTGGGCTTTTGGAAGTTCTGGGGTCAATAAACAGGGGCTGAGCCCAACCAGTTCCATGAAGTCACACCAGTACAGCCAGGATCCTCCCCACTCTGGTGCTTTTTCACCTCTTCTCCATCAAAGCTATTTAAAAAATAGTGTCCCCGGGAGACTGGAAATGAATCTATCAGTGTGGGTAAAGGTTTGCAGAGAATTTTTGACTGGCAAATAGTATTAATCACAGAATCACTGAGTCCTACAATAGTTTGGGTTGGAATGGACCTTAAAGCTTGTCTTGTTCCACCCATGGCAACCTTGCACTAGACCAGGTTGGTCCAAACCCATCCAACCGCACCTTGAACGCTTGCACTTTTTTTTTTCTCCTTATGCTGGAATTTAAAAACATCTTCAGCTTTCTCAGAGTTAAAGAAGCAAATTCCAAGCAAACCTGTCACTCTACTCCTTGCCAGACTCCTACGAGTCATAAACCAAAATGCCCTCTAAAATAATTTACCATTTCCTCTCCATTTTCTGTCAAAATCTCAATGTTTAGTGTGATCTTGCTTCATAGGGGAAAAATACTTTTGGAACATTCTCAGCACTTTTTGGGAAGGGAAATTTTTTTGTGTTAAAATCAGAGTGACCATACAACCCTGCAATCTCTTCCAGACATTTGAATGCTCACCTAATAAGAATTATTAGGATGGGGACAAAAGCCAGTGAGCACAATCTGTGGTGAAAGGCAGACTGTAATAGGATTATCTGAGAGAGCAATGGCCAAAAGTAAATGAAATGGGAGCAGGTAACGCTCCTGGGTGCAGAAACTCCACCATCCTCACCCTAGGAACATCCTCAGCATGGTTTTGACTGAGATGATTTCTCTCTCCCATCCTTTTCCAGACACAGTTCAGGAGTTTGCATGGGATAAGACACATCCCAACAGGCAGCTGCATGGTTTGGAGGTTAAAATGCTTCAATAATACCAATGTGGGCCATCTGGCTTCATGGCCAGCTGTGCCAGTCACACTGAATGTACTATTTCAGATGCAGAGGAAAGAGTGTGATTTTTAAAAAATACTTGCTGTACCACAAACTTCTTCCAAGATCTTGGGCACATCATCCCGTGCCTCAGTTTCCCAACCATAAACAACATTTTGAGAGCGCTGCCCTCTCCCAGGGTGGGATGAGGACCTAAGAGACCCCCTGGGGCACTCAGATATCCCATTAATTCTTCCCTGTGAGGGTGGGGAGGCCCCGGCACAGGTTGCCCAGAGAAACTGTGGCTGCCTCATCCCTGGAAGTGTCCCAGGCAAACTGAGGCTGTCAGAGGGGTTTGGTGTCACTGGAATGTGCTGGTGCTCGAAGGCAGTATCAGGTTTCACAAGGTTGTGGGGATGGCAGCTGGGAACACACTGGGCACGTGGAAGCTGTGAAAAATGGACCTTTTCTATTCAGAGCTATTGATACACCTTGTAAGGATACTGAGAGCAGCAGTTTGGCTCAGGGACCCCACACGATCCCATGCAGTCATGAGATGAACTCTGTGTTTCCTATAAGGTATCACTCTGTTCCTTATAGAAAGAAAGGAGGTTGTCCCTCAAAACCCACCACCTTGCTCCACGGAACACATTTGTGAGCTGAAAATTTCAGTGCAAAATGGATAGTCCTTTATTTTATTTTATTTTATTTTATTTTATTTTATTTTATTTTATTTTATTTTATTTTGTTTTGTTTTGTTTTGTTTTGTTTTGTTTTGTTTTGTTTTGTTTCTTTATCATTTTGTTTTGTTTTCATTAAAATTCTACTTGACTGAAAAACAAAAAAAAGTTGAATGTGCTGAATTATTATTTTTTGTGAGTCCCAGTTAGTAACCTGTAGGGCATAAACTGTCTAAACTGCACAAACTACATTTGCTTCATTTTTAGTTTATTTTTATTCATTACTTTCAAATTCATTGGGATGTAGATAAACCCAGCCCTATACAGGGCTCCCTGCTGATCATCATGCATAAAATTAAGGATATGCTGGATAACTATAAACTCACTACAGGGAGGAATTTCTGTACTCTCTCTATTTCTGTATTCTCCGGGTATTTCATTGCCCAGAGAAGCTGTGGCTGCCCCATCCCTGGAAGTGTCCAAGGCCAGGCTGGATGGGACTTGGAGCACCCTGAGATAGTGGAAGGTGTCCCTGCCCATGGCAGGGGGCTAGGATGAGGTGGTTTTTGTGACCATTGGTATAAAGTCCCTGTTGGAGTGAGGTGGAGAGGAATTATATTCAGACACTTAAATTTCATCTTTTCTGGGTTCTTCAGTTTGGGCAAGGAGGCTGATTTTTGTTTCTCTACATTCCCCAGAGGGACACGAAGAGGATGAGAGGAACAGATCATCTGCCCCTCTGGCTGTGCCTTCGTCCCCAGTGCCTGGGTAAAAGTGGCCAGGAACAAGGCAAGTCGTGGTGCCTCACACCTGCTTGCATATTTGTGGGGGTGGAAAAGAGCAGATGTCCAGAGCTGCCAGTTCTAGGAGTCCTGAAGGAATGTGAGGCCTGTGACAGCTGATTGAGCTGGAGGGGGTTTGGATGGGGGTGAGAGGGGGTTTTGGTGCCTGCTCATGGCCTTGGAGAGCTGGTGATAGGGAAGGGAGGTGGAAAGTTGGTGTAGACTCCAGGATGAAAAGGTTGTTTGAACCTGGAATGAGGAAATTCATTGCTCTTCCCTTGGGAGACACTCAGTCTTGGAGTCCATGCTGGACTTTGGGTGTATTTTCTGGGTTAGGTGGTGGGAAGATCAAGTTGTCAACCCCTTCAGCCCTGGACTGATACAGAGAATGCCAACAGCTATCATCAGTCCAGTCCCTTGGAGTTTCATTCCAGCAGTCCCTTGCACCATTACAGAGGGACAGAAGAGTGGGAGGACACAAAAGTCTCAAGAAAAAGACTCAGAAGTAGCCTGGTTTGCACTCAGTATTCAACAAATCTTGTAAAAAAGTCTCCTGCAAGTGGCATTTGCATTCTCTGAAATGGCTGTTGTGGAATTTATTTACATATTGACTTTATTTATTTATTTATTACCTTTGCAAATTCGTTGTCTGAGGATCCAACATGTCACTGATCTCATATTGCTCCTGCTGTTATAATTACTGATAGACAAGAAGTAAATTTTCCAGAGCCCCCTGTAAACATAGAACAGAGCTGGCAGGTGAACCTGTGTTCCAGGTACTTCCATCTTTTAAGGACATCCAATTTCAGTTATGGAGTTCCATCTTCTGAAAGCTGCAAGGAGAGGAGAGATTTTTCTGAGGTCGTGCAGAGTAAAAGTGGATCAGGTAAGATCCTGGGAAGGCAATGGGCTTCGTTTCTTTGCTCCCCTGACTTGGTGAAGGTCAGGAGCACCACGGAGGCTGCCCTGATGCATTTGTTTTCTGTGACTATTGCCCAAACCAGAAAGCCACTGTCCCACTGATCCCCTGAGCTGGACAGCTTGTGACTATCCTAATTTATTGGTGTTAGAATAGGAACAGTGGATTCCTGCCTCCTCCTCTGTACAGGGATGTGTTTCCATGGCAGAGGGATTGAACTTCAAGGTCACTTCCAACTGCAACCATTCTATGATTTTTTGACAGATCCATCTGCCTCCAAGGCAGGAGAAAAGACCCTGAAGAAGGATCGTTGAGTTCTGACATGTGTTTAGACAGGATAAAAAAAGGGATGCCTTAGGGTAGTGTTTCAATCTCATCCCACTGATGTTTTCACAATAAAGCAGCTTAAGGAGGATCTCCTCAAGGTCCAGTTCCATGTCAGGCTTTTGGAAAACAGTGTGCAGACAGGCACACACACACATTGGATGCATCATCCAGTGCAGATTTGTCTTTCTGAAGTCAGGATGTGAAACTTATTGTCCATGGCTGCCAGAGGATGGAAAAATCCCTCCTGCAGTTTCCAGGCAATTTCAAGGCTTCATCCAGCACGGATGAGAAGAGTTTCTTCAACCATTTCCTCTCCTCCCTCCCCATCCTCGCAGCTACAGAGAGCAAGTGGCCAGAGTTCCTCAGGAGGCCCTTGGGGATATGGCAGAGCTGAGCAGACCCTGAACCCAAAATCCCATCCTGGAACCCCTCAGGGCAGGCAGTTACCAAATTAACACCTTGCAGTGAGAACACTCGAGCGCTAATTGAGCTGGATTTATGGGCAGGGGGTTCAAATGGGGGCAGTGCCAAACTTTTGTGTGACTTAAATAAATTGAGTCCTCACTGCCAGGTCAGTGATTTGGAGCCCTTGCAGATGCCCTTTGCTGTCCCTCCACCTAGGAGCTGGAGGCATCCTCCCTGGTGCCCAGCTGCTGCCCTTGAGGTTTACACAGCTGCCATGGGGAATGGGGGATTGGAGGGTGGGAGGTGCAGCCTCCCAAGTGCCTCAGACCCACAGCGGGGTCAGAGGTGGCCACGTTTGGGCTCAAAGAGGAACAGGTGGGTACAGGGCTGACATTTGGAACACTGGCACTTTTATTTTTAATGGCCCTCCCCCCTGCACACACAGCGCTGGAAATGACTGTGAAATGCATCTGGCTGGACTGAACAGGCCTCCTGCCCTTAAATAAGGGAATCATCTTGGGTTTGGGGGTTGAATGTTCATTTAATTTGCATTTTAACCCATGCAAACCCATTCTGAATTAAAGCACTAATTTAGACTTAAAATGTGTCTGTGTCAAGCAGTCTGTGATCAAGTCTTCCTTCCTCATCCCAGCTGTGGACTCTTGTTCTCTCGGTTTCTATTTTTCTCTTCGTTGCTGAGTCAGTGGGTCTGTGCAGCAGCGGACTCAGGGATGTCTCAGTTAGAGCTGTGGGAATAACCAGATATTCAGATCACTGGAAGTCCTAAAAAGCTGGGAAAAAAATCTTGCTGTGGTTTAACAGAAGTGTTCACTTAAGACTGGGTGGGAAGTGGCTTCTTGTTGGATTCAGGCAATGAATGTAAGCACAGAGAGGGAAATATGAAAGAAGTTGTTTTGTGTGAGAAAACAAACTAAGACTCACGGCACTAATAACAAATAGAAAGTGCTATGGGCAATGATCAACCCATCAGGGGCTCCCAACAACCCTGAAACATCACGGACACTTTCACTGAGGAGAAAAGTGATATAAAGTCACCACATTTATCTCAGACTTGTACCGATAGTCAGGATTCTGCCTGTGGCAAGGGGTTTAGAACTAGGTGAGCTTTAAGGTCCCTTCCAACCCAAACCATTCTGTGATTCTCTGATTGCTTTCTGCTGGAGTGACAGGTTTGGTGTTCATCCATGTGACTTCCCTGAGTCTGTGGTTTTACTCCTGAGAGGATAATATCCCTGGGATATGGCTCACTGACCAGTACCTAAACATGAGTCCACCTTAGCAGGGTCCATCTGGGACTCTGCTGTGTGTGACACCAGATTAACAGAGTTTGGACAGAGAGAGGCCACTAATGCTCTGCTCGAGCCCTCTGTGTGATGACAGGCTGTGGAGCTCCACACCAGGCCAATGAGACAAAATCCCACCCCAGGGCTTTGACGACTGGAAAAGATCTTGTATCAAGTGTCTGGCTTTACACGTCTCCCTGCACAGCTGGGATCATTGTAAGTTGTTCTTTTTCGCTTTTTTCTTTCCTTTTTTTTTTTTTTTTAAATCAGGCCTGTGGCACATCTTACACAGAAGCCAATTTGTGCAAAAAAAAAAAAAAAAAAGTGTCATTTGATTCCAGCCCTGAGGAATACAGTGGCAAGCCATCCCCTCTGCTGGAGGTGAAGCAAAGCCCGGGAGCAGCCTGCTGCAGGCTCTTTCCTTTCATGTGACTAATACACACAAATCCCAAGTCCCCAGGGGCGGGGGGATCACTGACAGCAGGGGCAGGCTGTGAGAAAGGGGTGAGGGGAGCCAAACTGTGCTCTCCTTTCATTCACCAGGGTCAGCTGTCCCACCTGTTCCTCCTGCTTAGGCATGGGGAGCAGGGATGGATGGAGGGGATGGGGCAGTGGCAGCATTCACAATGAAAACTCATCGAAGGGAAGGAATTCCATATTAAAATGAGAAGCAAGTGGGCATTTGCCACAGGGGTGGAAGAGGAGAGGCTGCAGAGCGCAGCGGGGCTGGCATTTGCCTGAATCACTTCTCTGAGAAATGGGGAGCAGGCCAAGAACAAGTTTCCTAATGAAAGACTAATGATGGATGAAGCTCAGTAGGTGCTGCGTTGCAGTTTGATTCCGAAACCCAATCCTCCACCAGCTGTTTGTTTAAGCAAATGCCAAGGTTCACTCTGCAGCAGCGCCTGCCGAGACTTCCCTGAGAGATTTCCTCCGTCCGAATGACACCTCTTGATTTTATCCTTCGCCTCCAGGGTCCAACCTGTGCAGGTTTCCTTTGGGGCTGTTACCACCTACTTTGCAAAGCCTGCAGCAGGCATCTTTTCCCACAGACACGTGGGATTGTGTCTCTTTGCCTCTGTTTAAACTGAAAGCCTTTTTAGGGTTGGACACTCCCCGGTGCTGTGTGGCTACAGAGCGCCCAGCACAACAGAGCTGTAGCCTTTTTTGGGTGCTGTTTGTGTGACAAAAAGCCCTGTAACACAGAGATTCAAGGAGTGATGGTCCATCACACCGATGGGGAGTGTGGATGAGATGTGCCTGTGAGCAGCCCAGCAGAGCAAAATCTCTGGGAAGAACCTCAACACCAGGATGCTTTTCACAGTGCAGATGCAGCTGGTGCTTTATTTGCAGTTGGTTTTTTCCCCACTTTGTGGCTGTATTTTTGAGTTAGGAGGATTTCTGTACCTGGCAGGGACTGGGGATGTTTAGTCTGGAGAAAAGGAGGCTCAGGGGGGACCTTATTGCTCTCCACAACTCCCTGAAAAGAGGGTGTAGCCAGTTTGGGTTTGGTCTCCTCTCCCAGGTATCAAGTGATAGGACAAGGAGAAATGACCTCAAGTGGTGCCAGGGGAGATTTAGGTTGGATATCAGAGAAAATTTCTTCACTGAAAGAGTGGTTAAGCATTGGAACAGGCTTAATGGTGGAACTGGTGAATCACTATCCCTGGAAGTGTTCAAAAAATGAGTAGATGTGGCACTTTGTGACGTGGTTTAGTGGTAAGGGGGTAATTTAGTGGTAAGCGGTCAAAGGTTGGACTTGATGATCTTAGATGTCTTTTCCAACCTTAATGACTCTACAGTGGGTCTGGGAGCCAGCCTTAACCTTGGTTTTCCCTGGCAATCCCAGACCCCAGGGCAGCAGGGGAGCATCCTCTGCATGGCTGGGAGAAGACCAAAGCTGCAGCAGACAAACCCCCTGCAAGATCCTGGTTTCTCCTTGCCCAGTTGCCTTGTGCATTCCCAGGCTCCAGCATCTGCCAGGGGCAGGGGGCTGAGGGGACCCACATCCCCTCTCCGACACACAGGGGATGTGAGCACAAACACACCCAACCTTGAAACCAAAGAAGCCTCAAACCTGTCATCAAAGCAGCTGCACTGGCAATAAATTTAGCATTTAAAGAAGTTCAGTGCTTGTTTAAAATGCAGCGAGAGTAGCTATGGGAACAAGCTCAACAGAGTTTTATCCTCCTGAAAAGTGACCCTGTAAAGATGTGGAAGGCTCCTGGAAGCACCAGCGTTTTTCCTCTCAAAGGAGAGTTGAATCTCTTAAATATCAGGTAGAAAAATGGGCCAGGCAAGTCAGGCAGTTCATTTACAGGCAGCAAATGTAAGTAGAAGTAGTGGGAATAAAAGGATTTAAAATCTGGAAAAAAGTTAATAATGTGAATATTAAGATTTCCAAGGAAGAAAACACTTTTCTTTTCCTGTGTAAAGGAGTAATAAAATAGGGAAATTTGTGGCCATTGGTGATGCCTCATAAATACAAACACCAGAGTAAAGAGAAGAAGCCGGAGTGCTGTTTCTACGCAGAGACGCTGACAATTCCCCATCCCTGGAAGTGTCCAAGGCCAGGTTGGACAGGGCTTGGAGCAAACTGGGATAGTGGAAGGTGTCCCCTGCCCATGGCAACGGGGCTGGAACTAGGTAATCTTTAGTATCCCCTTCAACCCAAACCATTCTGTGATTCTAGGATTCTTGGCCAGGGGCTCTTTCTTCTCCCGATTTGGGAATGGTCACGAACGAGCTGTATTGGCTTTCTCGTACTCAGATCCCTGCTTAGCACCACTGCCCTGCCTCAACTCACCTTCCCGTGGATAGTAGCCTCACCCAGCTGGATTCTGAGGGCCAGCAGGAGGAAGACTGAGACTCAAAGGGAAATTTGATCAGGGAAGGTTTTCCAAATCCGCTAGGTTCCCTTGGAAATCCCAGCTCAGCACCCTGCCTGCTGGTGTCTAACGAGCCTCTGAAGAAAAAAAAGACATCAAACCCCAGGATTTATTATCAATCAGCCCAGCTTCTTAACACCTTCTCCGTGACCTTGGTTGCTAGGAAGTTGGTGTCAATACAGGAAAAGTGAAGTATTAATAGAAAGAAAGAGCAGCTGTAAGAACTCAGCACAGAGCAGCATGGCCAGCGGAAGTCTTCCAGGCTACTGGTAACCCAGCCTTCCAGGAGAGGGGTAATGGTCTCACACTGAAAGAGGGCAGATTTAAATTAGATACTAGGAAGAAATTCTTCCCTGTGAGGGTGGTGAGGTCCCGGCACAGGTTGCGCAGAGAAACTGTGGCTGCCCCATGATCCCTGGAAGTGTCCAAGGCCAGGTTGGAGGGAGCTTGGAGCATCCTGGGCTAGTGGAAGGTGTCCCTGCCCATGGAATGAGATGAGCTTTAATGTCCCTTCCAACCTGAACCACTCCATGATTCTATGACAATGCCAAGCTGGGGAGCAGAGATCTTTCTGAGCCCTGTGTCTGGACACAGTCACTAAATTTAAGCAGTTTCAAGCTCGTTTTCCCCATCGTGTGTCCAGCACAGCACACTTTGTGTTGGAGGGAAAGCTGCTTATCCAAAGATAAATCCAAGAGAAACACGATGCTACTGGTCACTAAGTGACCATCACCAGTGGTCACACGACATCGGTCCCCTAGAAACCTGATCTAGGGAGTGACACCCCTGCCCAGGACAGGGGGCTGGAATAGATGAGCTTTTTGGTCCCTTCCAACCCGAACCATTCTGTAATTTTATGACTCTATCATTGCATGCTGCTGTAGCGATGCAGGTGGCCAAAGCCTCCCAAGCCACCAAGGATAAAATCAGCATCAAGCAGTGGTGGTCTAAGACTGAGCCTGACTTCTCACTCCATGGTCAGGGTTAGAGCCCACAATCCCCTAGTTCTGTGTTTTACATACTTTGTTATAGTAGGTTCATGTTTTCCCCTCCCTGTTTCATGTATAAGTTGATGAATATTCACTTCCCCATCGTTAATATGTGTAAATTCCAGAAGGCTCTGTTTTACTCGACACCCCATTGGTTTTCTCCCTAAGTCCCTCCTATGTACATTCCTCATTGGAACATTTGCTGTCAACCCTGCCTCACTTCCCTTCACCCATTGGCTGTGTCCCTTATCCCCGCCTTTCCATCCCTGGTATAAAATGCCGAGACCCTCATTAGAAATTCTGCTTTTCGTCCCTGCCCCTGTGCGTGAATAAATTTCTACGTGGATCACCATACCAGGAGTGCCCGCTCTCCTTCTCTGCCTCCGCCTGTGTGGAGGGGAAGCTCCCTTGGGTGAGGAGCTCGCCCTCGACTGGTGTGTGTGTGAGTGTGAGTGCCGCCTCTCAGAGGACGCAGCAGCCAGACCTCCGAGCTTTTCTTTTAACCTGGGATTGCGTGCCTTATGCTGCAAGCATGAACCCATTAGTCTGGCTTTCCCCTGGGATTTGTTATGCTCTCTTTACAGGGGTAGGTGTGGGAATTGTGAGCACAGGCAGCATTCCCACGTCATTTCCTCATGCCAAGGCCTGGCTGTGGTGAGCAGGAGGCAGGAAAGGCTGGTGCCCTTGATGCGGGGTGGTGGATACATCAGCAGGGTTGGCAGGGAGGATGGGAGCTCCCGAGTGGTTGCAGACAAAATTGTTAAACCTCTCCTTATCCCACATTATCCTCCCCTCAGCTGTTCCGCTGGGAGGTGCCATGTGGTGTCCAGCAACTGCCACATTCCTCTCGCGAGGTGGCTGCCGTGTGACGGAGGGGGAGAGCATGAGGGGACCCCTTAATTGGCTCCTGCAAGGCCCTTCCATCCCAAAAATGCTCCAAGTCCTGGGGAAACTTGAGTCTTTCCATGCTGCTCCCCTGAAAAAGGCCTCACGGGCGGTGTCATCCCTGTCTTACGCACAATTTGACAATGAAGCTGTTCAGCCCAAATCGTGCGCTGGTGAGTGCAAGAGCTGGGAATAGATCCCACATCTCCTTTTCCTCTGCTGTGTGCTTGAACCTGGGGTTTTCCTCAAGTGCGGGGATTTAACACAAAACAGTCCTGGACCTGTGTCAGGCAGAGCAGTGGCGGCCTGGCCACCCGTGGGTTGTGTTTCAAGTGTCAGACAGGTCTTTGATGGCTCCGTGCTTCCATCTAGTGACAAAAAGCCGCTGCTCACCCCTCCTGCTTGGCTCTGCCTCCTTTCTGTTTGCAATGCAGGAGTATTTCTCAGATTCCTGATGCTGAGCCTGTCTATAGGGCTATTTCCATTCATTTAACCAAAATCTAAACCCCTAAATGGGTAACTACAAACAAACAAAACCAGGGGCGAAGTTTTTGAGCAGAACTGTCCTTTGGCAGGAAAAAAGTGGCTTGCATATATATACAAATGTGCACTTGCTCATCAAAATGTGCTGCTTTCCTCTTTAGTGGGCAATATCCCTAAAAATGGACATCAGCCTGCGGTGACAGAGTCTTTACATGTCCTATAGCAAGACTCCTGTGTGGCTCGGCCATTCCCGTCCTGATCTGAATTCTAGGCCTGGGTTTCTGGTTAGTATGGACAATGTTTTTCATAGAATCGTGAAATCATAGAATGTCTTGGATTGGAAGGGATCTTAAAGCTCATCCAGTTCCACCTCCCTGCCATGGGCAGGGACACCTTCCACTATCTCAGTTTGCTCCAAGCCCCGTCCAACCTAGGCTGGAACGCTGCCAGGGATGGAGCAGCCACAGCTTCTCTGGGCACCCTGTGCCAGGGCCTTCCCAACCTCACAGCGAAGAATTCCTTCCCAGTATGCAAACTAACTCTGCTCTCTGTCAGTTTGAAGCCATTCCCCCTTGTTCTGTCACTCCAGGCCCTTGTAAATTGTTTCTGTCCATCTTTTCCTGTTGGCTCTCTTCAGGTACTGGCAGATCAAAATTAGGTCTCCCCAGAACCTTCTCTTTTCAAGGCTGAACAATCCCAGTTCTCTCAGCCTTTCCTTGCAGGAGAGTTGCTCCATCCCTCCAATGATCTTGCTGGCCTCCTCTGGACTTGCCCTTTCCCTCTTTCTTTTCATGTTTCAGCTCATTCATGGGGAGGGCTCCCTGTGCATTGTTTTACTGAATCTGTGACTTTGTGCAAAGAATAAGCTCCTCATCCCAGCCAAATCCTCCTGATCTGCAAACCTTGGACATCTGGTTGAGTTCTTCCTGGATAAAACATTTCCTTAGGATTGGATCACAAAGTGCTATGCAGAATCACAGTGGTGATGATAATATTATTATTAATGATAATAATAGTAATAGTTTTTGCTGATTATGACCTAGAGAACTTGAGTGACAGAGTGTGTTGGGAGCAGCACAGAGGGCAGCAGTAAACCACAATGGCCCTGACCAGCCTCACCTGGGACCCCACTCCCCAGCCTGGCCATGGATCAGGAGCCCTATTTAACCTCATCTGTGGCCCTGTGCTCCCTCCCTGAGCTGTGCTGTAGAAATACTGCTCTGTAATCCCCATCTCTGGTCCTGCCTTTTAGCTGGGTCATGGACTCGTGTTGTAGCTGAGCATCCTGCCCTCTCTCCTCTTATTTCTGAGGAGATTTCCTGAGGGGACCTGGCACCTGGTCCATCCCCTTATTTGGGGCTGTGTGTGGACCCTGTTTCCAGCATCTGTTTCTGTCTGCTGTGTTCAAGTTGTCATCCTTGAACAGCCTCTTCTTTGGCAACACTTTTTTGTTTGAGAATTGCCTCTGGCAACACTTTTTTGTTTGAGAGTTGCCTCAAGTTTGCTCTTCCTTCTGACCATGTTTCCAGTGTAGTTCCAGTAATAAGTAAACTGAGTGTAGACCACTGATGGGGTTAACTCATATTGGGTTCCTGTAATGATTGGCTGTATGTGGCTGAGACACTGGGGCTTGGCCTAGGAATAAACCAAGCACAACTGGTTCCACTGCTGGGCAGAGCTCCAGAGCTCCCCTGAGGGTTGATTGCCCGTGACTTTGTGCCACTGAGCCTCTGAACTGAGGCTGAGGAGGAACCTGAGCAAGCTTGTTCCATCTCCCTTTGGGGCTGAGGTGAGAGCATGAGCTCATTCTGCTGCTGTTTGGTGTGTGGTAACTCATTAAACCTCAGTTACGCTGTGGGGTCTGGGAACTTCCTGTGAATTTCAGTGGAAACTTCCATGAAGGCTTCCATACCAGGGCAGGGGCTCAGCAACCCATCAAGGGACTCTATCAAAATCCATCTGGGCTTCAAACAGAGGAGGGCAGAGGTGGGAGGAGAGATGCTGTTCAGTGTCTGAGGGAGGCTGGACTGGCTCTGCCCAGCAGCCAAGGCTGTCCAGGTCATGAATGATAACACTGTGAAAGTCCACTGCCCTCTTTTCCACGGGGAAAAGGACCTGCAGGAGTAAAGCTACTTGAGCAGTGATAAGGGGTCCAAACACCCTTGGGGCAGAATTCCCAGCAGATGCTCTTGGGAATACCATGGAAAAATTGAAGTGAGAATAGAATATATGAGGGAACCTTGAAGCCCATTTGCTGTGAAAGTCAGTCCCAGATTGAATATCAGCATATCGAGAAACCATTGCACCAGTTTTTCTGTCGTGTTGTAGGAGGGAAGAAAAGAGGATAAAATAGATTCATTGTTTTCCTATGGAGCAGCTAACCATATGGCAATGGAAGAACAATCCCAGGTTATTCTTGTTATGGTTATTAAAGTCTTGGAACAAAACAGTTAATAGCAGCAAGCAGCTTAGGTTAATAATTAAGCACCCTCAATGGACAACTCTGAGCAGTCTGTGAAGGGTTTTGAGCCTTTTGGGAAACTTGTCTGGTGGGTTTCAGCAATGGGCAGAGTGACTGACACAGCCCCAGCCTGAAACCTGTGGCAGAGCTGGTGCCAAAGGGATGGAGCCCTTGTGCTGCTATCGGAGCCCCTGCATTAAACTCATCAGAGGAATGGAGGAAGAACAGATTGAATAAGGTAAGTAAAGCCAGAAAAAGTCCTATAAAGAATAATAAAATTAAATCTAAATGATATTTTCTTCCCCTGCTTTGAAATGCAGCACTCACTTGCACCAGGGTGCTGGACCCTGCCCCATGCACGTTGTTGCAGTGTGTTAAAATATGCAAGAAATAGTGTGAGAGTAGTTACAGTAGGTCTTGTGGTACAATAAACGGTAGAAAACAGGTTGGATGGGCTTGGAGCAACCTGGCCTGATGGAAGGTGTCCCCCCCATGGCAAGGGGTTGGAACTGGGTGATCTTTAAGGTCTCTTCCAACCCAAACCATTTTGTGATTTAAAAATGTGGCTAAATTAATTCATCCACGTTTTTTTCCATACTAGTACAAAACCCAGGGTGAAGGCAGGAGAAGTTGATGGTCTATCTTTAAATGTTAGAACAGTTCCTGACATGGACTTTATAAAGGAAGTATGTGATATCTCTGTCTGTGATAGCAAGTAAGACCTGGACTGCAAGCACCCAAATGTTTATTTTCTTAAATTATTAGAAGAGTTCATGGCTGTTGCTCCCACAGGTTTGCAGTGAGAAGGAAGAATACAGTTGGGGTTTGTTTAAGAGTTACAGGGAAGGTCCTGGAGCCAGACTCTTGTGAATTCCTCATCCAGTGTTCAAGATGAACCTTTGGAGAACATTCCTGCTGAGTGCTGGGCTGGTGTTCTTGGCAGGTGGGTGATGGAGAGGTGTTGTATCCAACCATACCTGTAAAATCCTGTGGGGATTGAATACTGGCTGTGAGTGAGACATGGAGAAGCACCTCTAAAAGGTGTTGAATATCATGGGATATTGACTGTGGCACACTGGTCATTGTCCACCCTTATTACTGGTTTTCCATGGCATTATTTTCATAGCCATAGAGGAGATTCCTGGATTAATTTTTAATTCTCTGTGTTCTACCTATTGTTTTGTGTTCACCTGGTGATAAAAATGTCACTCTTTGCATGTTGGTGTTAAGGGTTCGTGATGCAGAAGCATCCAATATTTGGCTTCAGTGATCAGTAGTGATATTTGATCAGACTGCACCCAAATACAGCTAAGAAGTTGGAAATCTGAAATGTTAATCAGAAAATTGGATATCACTGTAAAATGACTTTTGGAAAGTTCTGGTCAGTGGCTGCATAAAAAGGAGCCAAGTACTGGTTCATCTCTCAGCTTCAGAGAATGAGTGTGCCCAAAATAAATCCTCAGTTGTCTTAGGAATTTGGTGCATGGCATAGCAGGTTATAGGTGACTTAACATCATGAAGCAGGAGCTCTTTTCCAGACCTGTATGTCTTTCCTAAAGACTTTAGAAAGAAGTAGCTGGACAGGCTGTCTTGGAATCAGAAAAGGATCTATTTTGTAGGCAGCCTTAATTTTGATAGTGATGCCATGATGATTTTTTGCCTTTTCTTTTATGCACCTTTTATATACCCTCTTATATAGCTTTTATGTATCCCCAGTGCTTTTAACGTGCATACTTGTAATGCCTTAAGTTTGATAATTTAGACTATGTATATAGATCCTAATATTCCGTTAAGCCAGGAGACCAAACATCCTGGAGGCCAGAAAGCCCCACGCTGTCCTGAGAAACCAAGGTCTTCCCTAGAACACATCCTGTAAACTAAGATAGGCCCATCCAGGGGGGAATTCCTCGGGATGGGGAGTTCATTCAGGTCTCTCACTGGGGAGTCTTTGATAGATATGCTAATTTGCAAGGCCTATAAATGGTATATGCAATCTATTGTGTGTGTGCATTTCAGTGCATTCCACCTTGGCAAAGTGGTGCACCTTTAAGGATCCTTAAATAAATACCGAGGTAAAAACCCCTTTTCCCTTAACCGTGTTTGGCTCTTAATTTTAAGACCAGGGAAAGGCAACAGTAGGGTGCACAGAAGTCAGAAAACGCATTTCTTTTGAGAAATGAAGGAATAAACATGAGGTTTATCATCTTTAATTCCAGAGGAGGACAGGAAGCTCAGGCTGTGGCTTGGTTCACCAAGCCCTGAAGGCATCAAAACCTCCCTGAGCTGTAAATGGTGAAGGGGCCGGGGGAGGAAGAATGGGCAACATGATTCATTTGTATGCCTGAGAAGGAGAAATGAAATAAAGGGTGGGATCAGAGGAAGACTGATCTCAGACCACTGTGTCTCATCCTGAATAAGGTATTTTAGATGTTTGCATTTCCCTTCAGCCTGATGGAGCTGGTTTGGTTTTGCAGGGACAGCCTCGGGATCACTCGTCAAGCCCTGTGAGGGCAGCATTGCTGGAGGAACGTGGATTACCATCACTCTGGATGGTGGTGAGTTTTAAATCCTTATGAAGAACGTGTTGAAGTACAATCTGAGAAAGTTTGGATTGGAAGGGACCTGAAACCTCATCTCATTCCACCCCCTGCTATGGGCAGGGACACCTTCCACTATCCCAGGTTGCTCCAAGCCCCATCCAGCCTGGCCTTGAACACTTCCAGGGATGTAAAATTAACAAATAACCAGCTCCCTTCTGAGGCTTGTGGTTCGAGTGACAAACCCAACCCAACAGAGCCATAGGCTGTGACACCCATAGCGTGAAATCAGCTTGAAATGATCACTTTATAAGCTATTGCTGAAGGTTTATTTCTAAGCAACAGAAGTCCAAATGTTTAGCTTACTTTTTTTTTTACCTTACATTTTGCAGATGTAGGGCTAGAAATTTCTTCCCTGCTCCTGCCCTTTTATTGCAGAAAAGTTAAAAATCTGCTCCCTTCATATGTCCTGTGATGCTGGAGCTTTTCAAATTCTTCTGAGAAACATGAGATCTGAGTAAAAGTCGCAGAAACTGATAAGCCATGTCCATATGGGCCCAAAACCAACTGGACAAAGCTTGGTCTGATTTTCCACAGTGATGAATATTTATTAATTGGGAGGAGAGTTGGTTTCTGAACCAGCTCCATGGTTGTTAGCTGGCACATGCTGCCCAGGGCAGTGGTAGAGTCACCACGGGGATTTAAAAGATGTTTGGAAGTGTTCTTGGGGACATGGTTTTTACCCTTCCAATTCTCTCCCCCATCCCCCTGGGAGGAAAGTGAGTGAGTGGCTGTGTGGGGCTGAGTTGACTGCTGGGGTTAAATCACACAAATATGATTTTAAAAAGCCTGATCAAGGGCTCTAAGCATTATTCCTAGAGAAGCTGGGTTGTACCTCCAAAAATGTTGGTTGTGCGACTGGGAGTGATCCTGTCCTCACAGAGCTCTTCTGATTGACTTTCTTGCTTAGGCTTAACATCCCTCCAGGTAGAATCTGTCTCTCCAGCCAGTGCATCCCAGCTGGAGGTGTCCCTGGTGAATCCAGACCTGCCCAGGCTGCCGTGTGATGTCTCTCCTCGGTACTTGGACTTGCACAGTATAAGGTGCAGAACAAGGTATGATCCATGGTTACAATGTGGTTGAGACCTTGCCCTTTGTCAAACAGAATCCTCCTTTTCATTCAGTGTCTGCACATTAATTACAGACCAGGGTCAAGATGTCCTGCAGACCCAGGCAGCCCTGGGTCATTTTATGACTAACAATTATTGCCTGTGCATGTCTAATGAGAATGTTTGTGTTTTGCATTCATTTGGGTAGAGTTCTGATGCACTCCTGTCACCTTCTGTGCTTAACTGTGATTTCTTGCTGTGCTTCCATATTTCTTTTAAATTGTTGGTTTAGAGTTTGGGTTCACATGTGTGAAGTTTGGGCTGACAGTGTAAAGCTCCTTTGCTCTGTTGAAACCTCAGTTGGACTTGGGGAGGTTGGAGGCCCTGCAAAGGTTTCTGGCATTTCCTAAATACAATCTAAATAAAATAATAAAATATCACATGTTTTCTTCCACCTAGGCCTTCACCTCAGGAGGGTTTGTACTACGTGCAGGTGATGTTTAAAGGACATGTGGTTAACAACCTGACTGAGGTGGAGAAAGAGAACTATTCTTTCAAGGTAATCCCCAAGCAAGTGCAGAAGTGAGGATAAAGAATTAGAGGTATTGAAGGGAGTCAGGCTTCAACGTTGTGTCACAGGAAATGCACTGAAATGGGTGGAATCACGGAATGGTTTGGATTGGAAGGGACCTCTAACACCATTCTGTTCCAGCCCTGAGCTAAAGAAAGATGGGGAGAGACTTCTTGCAAGGACATGTTAGAACCAGGGAGAATGGCTTCAAACTGAAAGACAGTAGGTTTAGACTAGATGTTCGGAAAAAGCCCTTTACTGTGATGGTGCTGAGGTCCTGGCACAGGTTTCCTGGAGAAGCTGTGGCTGCCCCATCCCTGGAAGTGTCCAAGGCCAGGTTGGATGGGGCTTGGAGCAACCTGGGATAGTGCAAGGTGTCCCTGCTCATGGCAGGGGAGTGGAACAGGATGGTATTTAAGGTCCCTTCAAACCCAAACCATTCTGTGATTCTGTGATCTCTTGCAGAGCAGAATCTTTAACCATGACAGTGTGCTTTGGGATAAGGCCTGGTGTGTTTGGAAGTCACATCCCACCTCTGTGCTAACTTTGGGCAAGAATCCCAGCGTTTTCAGTAAATTGCACATTAAAGCCGAAGAGTCATCGGGTGGTTCAGCTAGCTTAGAGATCTGATGAAAAATCACCAGGGGATGCTGTTAATGAGGCACATTCCAAGCTAAATAAACCACAATGTGTCTTTGTTTTGGGGCTGAGACCTGGGAGCCACGAGTATTAAAAATTAATTTTGCCTCCTCATTAGATTGAAAAAGCTGCTGCAGGCAGCAACAAGTCTGAGCAGCTCACAAGTCCTGTGTCAGCCAGTGGCCCCAATTTCATGCTGCTTTTGGCTTCTTTCTCCACATCCTCTCCAGCCTGGGGTATGGTGTGATGTTGCCTTTTCTCCCCAGAAGTGGCCATTGCTGGAGGAAATTTGTGGCTGCTCATTCATTTTTAACATGAGCAGGAGCCGGAGGGAAGGCAAAGGCTGAGCTCTGAAAGGGAATGGGCTTCAAGGAAAGCTTAGGAAAAAACCATGGCATATGCAGTGGTATCTTTGAATTAATACAACAAATTATTTTTTAGTGATACTGGGCTGTCAGCAGCATCTGTAAGTGCCAGTGAGGACATGAGGAGGTTCATAAAGGAGGTGGGGAGGATGAGCGTGTCCAAAAAAGGATGGGAAGGGTCTGGAGCACAAGTTTGATGAGGAGCAGCTAGGGGTGCTCAGCCTGGGCAAAAGGAGGCTCAGGGAGGACCTTCTCACTCTCCACAACTCCTTGACAGCCGGGTGGGGGTTGGTCTCTTCTCCCAGGTTAGAAGACACAGGACGAGAAAATTGCCTCAAGTTGCATGAGGGGAGGGAGGTTTAGATTGGATATTAGGGAAAATTTCTTCCCCAAAGGATTGCCAAACACCAGGGAAGTGATGTAGTCATCACTCCTGAAGGAATTTAAAAGATGTGTAGATGTGGCACTTGGGGACATGGTTTAGTGAATTTAGCAGTGTTGGATTAATGGTTGGACTTGATGATTTTCAAGATTTTTTTTCCTCGGTGGCCAAGGCAGTGCTTTCCCAAAGAAATCTCTGTTGCATTGCTGTAAGATGGGCCAGTACAAGGTCTTTTTTTGCTCCACTGCTTTAGGGTACCCACCAAACTTGATAAAGAGTGGCTGAAGTATTTTATGTCTGTGATGATGAAATAGTTCTAAAGGATATGCTGCAGGGAAGAAAAATGGTGTCACAGTTCAGGGTAAAATGCAGGTTTTAACTTCAGCTAAAGAATGACTTAGAAATTTGATGGTGTCTTAAACTGTGTCTTCTGACATTGGATCAAGCCAGGGTGGGCAATTTGGGCAGAAAAAGGGATGTAAAAATAGTGTTAACCCAGGCTCTGAAAGGAGAGGGGGTAAGAAGGGAATATTTCTCCTTAGTCCATTCCCAAAGCAGGATTCTGCTTCAAAGATCAGACCTGGAGTGTGAGTTTCTGAACTGCAGCAGCCAGTGGGTTGCGAGCATTGCACCATCAGGAGGGGTTGGACTGCTGCAGAAATAGCTGCCATTTCACTGCAAATTTCTCTTTGCAGTTCTCAGCCAAGCAGACACCCGTGATTTACCAAATTAATCCATCATCTGGCACCCCAGGTATGGGACCTGTCTTTAATCTCTACTGCCATGCAGACCTTTTGCTTATTGGGATTTTAGATCAAAACTTTAAAGTTACATGAGAAGACAGTCACTGGTTTAGGTTTGAACAATTAACTGGAATATGGCAGATTTTTTCCACCTATTTCTATTATTTTTCTGTTTCCAGGTTTCTTTAGAGAAAATTGAAGGTTTGAGCCTCAAAGTCACAATTAATCAAAAGGTTTTGGTCTCTCAAGAGTTCAGACAGACCTGGATGATCATATCCCACAGATGCTCCTCAATCTAAATCAATCCCTAATTTCCAGTTATTTTCGGGTGTAGTTCAGCTCTGGATTCTCATGCCTCACTTTAGGGTGTCAGTATGAAGGTTTCTCTCTGTTAGCTGGATGTTTCACTTCCCAGTGTGAGTGAAGAGCAGGAGAATAATCTGGCCACAGATGTGCCAAAGTCCTACTTTAGACCTTCACCCCGTCTGGTGCACAAATGATGTAATTTTGGTTGTCTCACGAGGTTCTACAGTGGCACTGGGTTAGAAAGTGGGGTTTAGTTAACAAAAGAATTGAAGAAAATTTGTCAGCTTAGTGCAAATACAGATCTGCAAAACATTGGGAGTGAATCTGTGTTTTTTGGTGGGAAATAAAGACATGTGCTTTGGGAAAAGTGAATTAAGTGCAAAATCGTCTTGAGCCAAGGTAAAAGCTGAGAGCACCATCAGTGCAGGCAGCTAGGAACCTCTGCAAAATTCATAAAGACCAAGAGTTCCTTTTGTTCAGCTCAGAAAATCTGCAAGTAAGTTCTCTGCTTTTAAAAGACTCTCTTCAATTTCCATTTCGTCTTAAACAGGAAATTTAATACAGATTCATGGGAAGACAATTGCTGGCAGATACGAGACCCTGGACTTCAACGTGGATTATATTGATGGGTAATTATGTACACTCAGCTATCTGCTGCAGTCCCTGTAAATTGGCATTTCTTCCATCAGCCTCCTCGACAGCAATAAATTGCAACCAGTTGGCCCAGAATTGCCATTTACTTCCTTTGTGGTTTATTGCAGCTCATGAGTTGGGCTCCAGCAAACTTTGTTAATCTAATTGCAACTGGTCCATTAAGCTGGTTGGTTTGTTTACTGGCAGCACAGTCAATCACGGCTCAGTGTGAATTGTACTGTAATTGCAGCTGGCTGCTGTAGATTTTATTTTGGCTAGCAAATTAAAATTTAACTAATTAAAATAATGTCAGAGCTGAAAAGTTAAATTGATTTTTCCCTTTCACATTTGCATTTTTTTAAGAAAAAAACTATTAGTTTGAAGCAGATGCTCTGGTGAGCCAGAAGACTAAAGAGGAGTATTTTGACACAAAAGGCTTTGTTTTTCACTGCTTTAAACACTTTAAACACTCAAGTTGTTTTCTTGTTCTCGAAGGTTTGATTTTTTTTTTAATGTTGTTTCTGTGGTTACATGTAACAGAGAAAAGCAGGTAGGTTTAAAATAGCTTATTTTAGGACAGCAGCCCTTTTAAGCACAGTGAATCCAAAATGAGCATCGATGCTGTCCTGCTGTGTGTCATCTGTATTTCCATATGTATGGATATGTTATCAAATGTTAATTTATGATTTCTGTGCCAATGGCAATGAAGAACTAAGCCCAGGTAAGTATTTTAAAGATAAACTATTAACCCATAGTTACTCTGCTGTCAGTTTAAGGAGCCAGGAGCCAGGAAAGTGCACATTCTTGGTAGTTAGAAATTTTAATTGAAGCAGCAGATATTTAACCATTAGATGCTTTTAATGACTTTTCAGGCTTAAAGGAAATGTCCCTTGCTAAGTGATCAAACTCGCTGCTGGCATGAGGGAAAGTCCAGTGCAGATTCCTGCCATGCCATCCCTACACTGTGCCCATCAGCATCCTTTGTTTGGTATCAATTATTGTTTTACCTGCCCCTGGTGGAGCCGTGGAACCTTTGATCAGAGGGAAGAAGGGCTGCTCTGTCTGAGTGCAGGCTGGATGTGCCTGCAGTGCTCTGCTGCCAGGTTACTCATTTACAGCTCAACCTCACCAAAAGGAAACGGCCTCGAAATCCCTGCGTACCAGACAGGTTCCCTCTGTAGCTTCACGTGAATAATTTGCCCATTTTTGGTGTGTTAGGAAATATGTACCAGGTGGGGCTTGGTCTTGACCAGAGCAATCTGTCACTCAGTCACGGTGATTCAGGATTTGGAGCAAAACAAAAAGGAATGGTTTTCTACTTTCAAGTGTGTTCTGCACCTTTTTCCATGCTTTGTATGGGATGCACTGGTCCAGTGATGCTGAACAAACATTTGGCAGCACTGATTATTTTTTTTTCTTCCTTAAAAGGAAAAGTTCCCAATATCAGCCACCTGTATTAATAAAAGCAAGCTCTTTTTAATAAAAATCTCATAAAACTGCACTCTGAAACATGGGCCATAGAAAACTGCACTGTGAGGGATGGGTCATCACAAAGTGTTTGCATTACAGGTTTTAATTACCTATTTCCTTTAATTGCCTGTTAATTCTCAAGGAATCATTGCCAGCCTTTGCTTATTCTGCTAATTACTCTGAATTTATTCCTCTCACCTGCTTCTTCCTGTCCAGTGGAAGTTGCTCCATATTGATTATTTAAGGAACAGATATTTTAATTTTTTATTAGGGGCTTGGGTTATTGCTACCAGAAGTTGTTTGTAATGTTTTTCCTCAATGAATAAAGAAGAGGGTGAGCTGCATCTTGACTGTACTTGCTGTAGGTGATGCTGCCCTGCTGGTTTTGGATGGTGTGGGTGGGTATTGTCCTTCTGGATCTCAGCCTTGCCCTCAGGGAGGAAGGATTGGATCATTCAGAGCTGGCAAGGGGTGTCTCCAAGAGGGTCCTGCTGCACTTTCACAGAGCTGCAGTTCTTGCAGTATTTGAGGAATGCACTTTGCAGGAGCAGAGATAAGAGATTAGGGCTTGTCCAGTTTTCTAGTAGGTTAATAAATGTTAGAAACAAGTGAGGGGAAGTTCCTGTCCCTTGAGGAGATATTGGCTGGTGATTTTAACAGATCAGGTTTTCATCTGTATCACATCATATCTTTCCTGTTTATTTTTCTCCCAGGCCAGCTGTTCTTACATCAGAAGGAGATGGATGGACCACTCTCTGCTCTTTTGCTGACAGGAGAGCTGGAAGCATGTCAGTTCTTGATTTACTTTGGGTTTGTGTTGGTGCAAGGGCTCAGCACAGCTTGTGCACAAAAAATTTCGTGGCTTTTGGAGAAACTCTTCTGCTTTCACTTAAGTGGAGAGAGACCCTGGGGAGTTGCGGTCTGTGATGGGGTGGGTGAGGGCTGCTGGCTTTATGCAGCTTCAGCCACTTCAATGTGAACACGAGTTAATGATGGCAGTTGTGCCATTCCGTGACTCCAGAGGGTTGGTGCAATACCAGCATATCTGCTTTACTTGCTGCCTGCTCCTTCTTACAGCTTAGGAACCTGCAGAAGAGCAAGTAGAGGGGAAACATTTTTGTCCTCCTATTCACTCTCCCCTTGTGCTTGTTCAGTTTTTTATTTCAAGTGGGGGTTCTGAAGGTCACCAACAGCATCAGCTTCTAGGAATAGGTGTAAAGGAGCCAAGCTGAAGCACTGCTGCTGAGAGACATCCTCCTAAACTGCTGAGCTCTTGATCATTAGTGGGAAGATGGGCTGTTCCTCTCCCATCTCACCTGCTTCACTCCCATGTTTCTAGAGAGAGCAAACCGTGACTATCTCGGGTGTATAAGCCCACATCTTCTACTGGTTAGTCGATTCTACTCTATTTTGCTTTTTTTTTGCTCCCAAGGCTCAGTGAAGTCCTTTGTCTCTCCACAGTTACCCTATTCAGGCAAAGGATGGACTGGGGACCCTGCAGTGCCGGGTGGAAGGGAACCACATAGGTTAGTGAAAAGGGGTAAAAACCATGGGTTTCTGTCACTCCTGTAGCTCCAGAGGATGCTGGGAGGGTGTCAGTCATGAGTTTCTGTTCTGTCTCCAAAGCTGGGAATGTGGCTCAGGGCTGAGTCCACAAAAGCAGCTTCAGGTCAAGGCTTGCCTTCAGCACCGTCCTTGCCACAGTTTGTGTCCTCTGCACAGCCTGGGACAACGTGAAGGCAAACCATGACATGATGTGGACATTTCTGACAGCCAACAGGGTGATTTGGGGTCCTTGCTCAGTTTTCTGCTTTAATCCTTTTTGTCTGTGATGGGCCTTCCCTTTAGTGCTTTATTAGAGGAATAAATTGGGTGTTCCGTTCTGTTCACAGTCTCTCCGGTAGCAGGTTGGATCCCTTTCATTTTTCCTCAGTTCCAAACACTCTGAAGAAGCTTCTAACTTCTTGTGGAGGCTTTGAGCTCCAGCCTTCCTGTTTGGGAAAGATGTTGTGAGTTAAATATGTAAAATGGACTTTCTTTACTTTTGTAAGGAAAGTGTAAGGAAGGGAGAACCAGACCTAGGGAGCCAGGACAAGGTTTGGGAGGATGCACTCCACACTCTGCCTTGAAGCATCATCACTTTTCTCTCCCCCAGGGTCCCACAATGTCAGCTTCTTGGTGTTTAACAAAGGAAAGTGAGTAAAAGAATCTTTTCTTTTTCTCTGGTTTTGAATGGGGTTACAGCTGCATTTGAGTCCAGGATCAGTGAACCGTGGTTTTCCTGAATCATGTGTTTCATTGGTTAGAAATAAGGTTTTGTTATCTTGAGAAAATGGTTGTCAGATTTGGAATGAAATGGGAGAACATTTCTCCCCAAAGCATTTCCACTTTGGTGTTTCATACTTTCCCCTTCAGTGTCCAAAGCGTAAGACATCTTATCTTGGACAAGGGGGAATGGCTGAAGGAGGATGGGTTCAGACTGGATGTTAGGGGAAAATCCTTTCCCTGTGAGGGTGGAGAGGCCCTGGCACAGGGTGCCGAGAGAAGCTGTGGCTGCCCCATTCCTGGGAGTGTCCAAGGCCAGGTTCCACAGGGCTTGGAGCAACCTGGGATAGTGGAAAGTGTCCTGCCCATGGCAGGGGGTGGAACAAGGTGTTCTTTAATATCCCTTCCCACCCAAACCATTCTGTGATCTGTTAAATCTAGCTGAATTAAATCCTTTCACCTTGCTTTTAACTATTCCTCCAAATGGGAAAGAATTTAACCATAAAAGGAGGTGAAAATAGGTTCTGACGGTGTCAAAACGTACTTTACAATGTGTTAGTACTTCTAATAAAGTGTTTCAGCCATGTAATGGGGTCTCATGAATCAGTGCCTCAGTGTGCTGGTGAGAGGAGTTGTTGGAGCTTGCAGAAATGTTCCACTATTCCTCTGGAGAGTGAGTATTCAGCCCTGCCAAATGAAGGTCTGCTTTTATTTACATGGCCCAGGATCTCTCACGCATTTTCTCTCTTGCAGGTCAGCAGTGCACAAAGGTGCTTGGCTCGTCAGTGCCAAGCAGGAGCTCTTCCTGTACCAAACCCATCCAGGTATTCACTGATCCACCTCACTGGCTGCACTGTCTTCCAGCAGTCCCAGTGTGGTCTAACAAAAGGCCTCTCACTGATGCTTTCCCCAGGGATTTAATCCTGTTTTGTCCTCATTTTGGTGTTCCACTCTCCTGGTATGGGCTTGACTAAGCAAAAAGCTGCAGATCAAAAATGACGAGACAACCAGATTTGTGTGCATTGTTCCTTGTCCTGTTGGATCAGTTACAGACTTGAGGTGTTGCCCATAGAGAAACTTTTCCCCCTTGAATCACTCTCTCTTTTGGTAAGGCTGAAATTTTGGAAATGCAGAGTTCAGGATGAGAACTCCCACATCAGCTAGAGGGAGGAGATGATGTTCAGCTGCTCCAAAAATTAAACTCTGGAAAAGTGGATAATGTCAGAGTGCTGCACCATTAGTTTAAAAAATTGTTTGAGTTACATTAAAAATAATCTATATGCTACAGTTCAAGCTGTATTGTAGACAACACTTTGTTAAGAAGGGTAATTTTATGCCTTTATTTACAATTTAAGGAAGAGTAAAACGAAATAACTGTGCATGAAGTTGGCTGTGGGCAGAGCACAAGCAGAATGATCTGCTAGATCTGCCCAGTAGACAGTACTGTGCTAGTCAGTAGCCAATATTGTAAAATTAGTGTTTTAATACCAGATGAATTAACAAAAGAGTTGCAGGTATAGGCCAAAATCCCTCATCCCTTGTTAGCTTTTTTTTTTTCAGAGCTGTACAAGTATGACTGGGTGGTTAAACTCCAACATGAGTGCAAAGTGGGTAATTGTCATCAAAGAGAAAAGTAGTTTTCCTGTGGAATGGCATAACTGTAACAGATAAAATCCTGAAAGGATCTCATGGTATGATGTGGACACTCAGATATTCAGCTCCCTCCATTTGTCCCTGAAGTCTGAGGGATGATTGGAAAGTGTGGTAACATCTAAACCTAAGGGCTAAATTGAGAAGTGAGTCAGAGAAGGTCAAAAGGATTAAAACAGTTTTAATTCTGCTTTTTTTTTTTTTTTTCCAGAGCTCCCCAATAGCACAGAATAGAGCAGTTTGCAATCTGAGTATGACAAATGCAGCCACTGCTAAGTAACAGCCCAAGCACTGCAGCGTTTGCCCTGTCATGTGGCCAAATTATCCATGTTGTTCATTCCTGGTGTCATCACAGAGGCTGCCAAAAAAAGGGGATCAGTGAGATGCTGGTTTCATTCACAGGAGCTGCTCTGGCTGGAAGCAGTGCAAGTGCACTGCAGGCTTTCCCAGGAATGGGGCTGGGGTTAACCTCTGCAAGGCTTGTGCCCAGATCCCCCTTTTCCTTCCCTTGCAGAGATATTTTCCGTGGTCCCAGCTGGAGGGAGCCTGGGAGGGGGCACTGATCTCACTGTCACTGGGGATTTCTTTGAGGAGCCAGTGCAGGTCACTGCTGCAGGTAAGAGAAGGAACATGTAGGGTTTGGTTCTGTTTTGGTTTTTGATTTTTTTTTAATTATGGTTTGGCCCTGACCACAAAACCCAAGAGATGTTCAGGGATACTCGTGGGGGAATTGTAGGACTCACCCCCAGGAAGGTCCCGTTCTTCTGATTGTGGGCATGAACTGTTCTGTTTGCTGGTAGTACCAGCCCAGGGTTGTAGCAAAGTGTGGATCCCTTTTGGGAGCGAGGTGGATGCAGGGGATTCTGCCTCTCTGCTCTGTTGAGACCCCACCAGGGTGGTACCACATCCAGGGTCCTCAGCATGAGAAAAACATGGATCTGTTGGAGTGAGTCCAGAGGAGGGACACAAAAATGATCAGAGGGATAGAACACCTCCACTACAAGGTAAGGGTGAGAGAGATAGGGCTGTTCAGATTGGGGAGAAGAAGGCTCCAAGGTCTCCTTTCCAGTCTAATAGCACTTTCCAGTACCTAAAGGAGCTCCAACAGAGCAACCTGGTCTAGTGGAAGGCGTCCCTGTCCATGGAAAGGTGCTTGGAACTACTTGTTTGTAAGGTCCCTTCTGACCCAAACCATTCCATGACTGTAAGATGGGTTTATGCTGCGGCTCGGCTGTGTTTCCAAGTTTCCCACACCACATTTGTCTCCTTTCCCTGCTGGCAGGTGTTCCCTGTAAGGTCAAGCATGTCTCTCCCCGGGAAATCAGATGCACCACTGAGCCTGTGGGCAAGGGCAGGAGCCTTGGTGCCCCCCAGCCAGGTGAGGTGTTCAGCTGAAGCTCCAAATTAGCAAACACACACAGAAATGCAGGGCAGAAACCCTTTGGTGCTGAATGCAATCCAGAAACAGGGCTTTCCAAAACACTGCTTCAACATCAAGCCAGTTTCTTCTGGGGTTGGTAGGGAAGGGGGCTACAAATAATCCAAGGGCTGGAGCACCTCTGCTATGAGGAAAGACGGATGAGAGAGCTGGGGTTGTCCACCCTGGAGAAATGAAGGCTCCAGGGAGACCTGAGAGCCCCTTCCAGTGCCCAAAGGGGGCTTTCAGAAATTTGGGGATAAACTTATTAGGGATTGTAGTGATAGGACCGGGGGTGATGGTTTCTAATTAAAAGGGTGTCTATTTAAGTTAGGTCTAAGGAGGGTATTTTTTTCAATGAGGGGGATGAGGCCATGGCACAGGTTGCCCAGAGAGGTGATGGATGCTCCGTCCCTGGAAACATTCAAGGCCAGTTCGGGTGCAGCTCTGAGCAACCTCCTCTAGTTGGAGATGTCCCTGCTTGTGGCAGGGGGTTGGACTGGATAAACTTGAATGGTCCCTTCCAAACCATTCTGTAATTCTATAGCCAGGAAAACCAAGGTGGAGAGCTCAGCCCACCACGTGCAGACAGGAGGTGGACTGGGTTGCAGGGGTGTGGAAAATGAGTGGAAAAGGACCTGGATAATATTTAGAGGAAGGATGGCTGAACTGGAGTTACTGCAGGGGCTTCTGGGGCATTCCTTGAGTGGAGCATTGCAGTAGGAGGCTGTAGTGCAGAAAATGAGGCTTGACTTTGACTGTGGGTCACCTCAGTGCCTCTTCCTGCAAGAGCAGACGTGTGAGCTGGTTGGATGCTCTGCTCTCTGCAGAGTTTTGTTATTTCTGGTGGAGGATTTCAAGGTAAAACAAATTCCCTTAGGCGAGATCTGTGTTCTGCCTTAGACTGCAAAATACCCCACAAACAGAACCAATTTATTATTAAAATTTTCTCTCTGGCCTGCCTCCTACAGCACTGATTCCAGCATGTGCTCTGGGATTTCTGCTGGCTGCTGCTGAGAATGCTTTTGTTTCAACTTTCTAGGAAACAGAGGGCTTCTCTTTGAAGTCTGGGATGATGCCTCTGATCTGACAGAAGCAGGTCCTGGATACAGATGGCAGTTTGTACCTAATGCCAGCTCCCCAGTAAGGTTTCTGTCTGGGGCAAAGAAGTCCTTCAGGTACTCAGTGATCTTAAAAAGAGACGAAGCCATGGCAATCACCTTTAGCAGTGTAAGGTGTAGCAAAAACACCTGACAGCTCTTTATAGCAGAGCCTCACTGCGTAGCTCCTACAAATCAAAGCAAACCCTTTGCTCCGAGGTCCTTTTGAAGCTTAAAATATGCAGTGAAGTGCTTTATTTTTTCCTCCTTTTGCTTTCCCTCAGTATTTCTGCTCTACCTGGCCTAGATATGCTGAAATACCACTAAAAGAAATTGCTGTGGAAATAGAAGGAGCTCCAGTTTGAGGCTGTTTTGGGCTGGAACTCTGGCCAGATGTGGAGGGGCAGACTCTCAGCTGAAGTTGGCAGCAAAGGTGGAGTTAATACAAATAAATAAATTCCTGAACTATGTTAGTTCCCATTGCCTCTTCAGATATGACCTTGAAAAACTGTACAATGTACATGAATTCTTACATTTTTCTACCGCTTCTCTGTTTTTGTTTGATTCTGAGCATGGTTTTGGCTTTTTCCTGCATGTTCAGGGTTAAGATTTTGCTTGAGAAGAAATGCACTAAAGTTGCCACCAACAAAATCATACTTAGTTTCATGGAACTGTTTATTATTTCCTTTTTGAAACTTTTGTAAAGCATAATTGACATTTAATGTGAAATTGGGTCATTTTGAGGTTACTTCATCTTTAAAATAACAAGGTTTGTTTTGTTAAAACTTGGTTTAAAGATGTTTTCTGGTTACTCTGTGTATGTGAGAAGGTGGCGTGTGGGGATGGTTTGTTGTTTTGGGGTTTTCTTCGCTGTAACTCTTGTGTATTATGGATGTTCTCTTTTTGCTCAGCTCCAGACTCCGTGGATTTTTTGTGGCTCCTCAGACCAACAATTACACCTTCTGGATTCAGGCAGATGGGCAGGCATCTCTCTACTTAAGTTTGTCCCAAGATCCAGAACAGAAGGTATTAGTCTTGGCAGAGAAAAATGAGATGAAATGAAAATGAAAAATGAGGGTGAAAAGGGTTTTAATTAAGGTGATGACAAGCAGGAATTTCCGCACTGTGGATTGGTTTATTGTCTCTTATAAATCCATTGCAGAGTGAAATCTGTGTGATTATATTTGATATTTTACATAGGCTCTGACAGTTGTTTAGCTCATAAAAAACTTACTCTTGCAACCAGAGGCATTGATTGTCTTTTCTAAAGACTTTTTTTTGTTAGTTCACATTTCTGTCTGAACTGAAGTCATACATGGAAAGTTATTTGGGGAGCTGTTATTAATGCTAGGGTAAGCCATAAGCATTATTTTCTTTATGGTGTTGAACCTTAAACCAAAGCTCTTTCAGATTGTGGCTTTTTCCTATATAATGTGAAGGAATTTGTCAGCCATCAACCCATGGCTATCAGTTATAAACACAAATATATTGTTTGTTTTTTTTATTTTTGGAGCTGTGGCATTGGACTAAATGTTTTTGGGGCTGGAGAGAGGCCACTAACTGGTTTAATGGCTTCAATCTGAAAGAGAGTAGGTTTAGATTGGATATAGGGAAGAAATTTTTGTCTCTGAGGGTGGTGAGGCCCTGGCACAGGTTGGCCAGAGAAGCTGTGGCTGCCCCTGGATCCCTGGAAGTGTCCAAGGCCAGGCTGGGTAGGGCTTGGAGCAGCCTGGGATAGTGGGAGGTGTCCCTGCCCATGCCAAGGGATGGGACATGAGATGGTTTGTAAGGTCCCTTCCCATCCACTCTGTTCTGTGTTCCTGTGATTCGGTTGTGCTGCACACAGGTGAGAATTGCTTCTCTGCCTGCTGGCAATTCAGAGTGGTCCGAGAACTGGGTGAAGAACTGGAGTGAACTTTGGCAGCCAAAATCCCAGAAATTTGAGCTAACTGCTGGTTCAAGGTACTACCTGGAAGCACTGCACCATGGAAAGACACCCAGCAAGGGGATGAGAGTTGGAGTCCAGGTACACAACACGTGGCTGAACCCCCATGTGGTGAACAGCTACTACATCGAGAGGCACGAAATCCGGGCTCGTGCCTTGCATCTTCCAGAAGTGCAGGTCAGTGCTGCCTGCAACTGCCTTGTTGGTGCTAGATGTGAAAAAAAAGTGTGTTTCCACCTTGTTTTCAGCCTTCTGAGACAACTGATGAGCATCATGAGCTGAAGTTGTCTGTGGTTTTTACATACGTTAGTGTAAACCCTCAGGAATGAGGGAAGTTTTTTCCTAATGGTTTAACTCCTGCAGGTCAGGAGCTTTAAGGACCATTTGCAGCTGCACAGGTTGTGTACCCCTTGTGCTCCTGTTAATCTGAGAGTCCTGTTTCTTGTAGGACAAGAGCAGTTCAAGAGTAACTGCAGTGACTCTTGGAAGGGATCCCTGGTTTACAGAGGCTTAAAAAGGCAAAATGCTGGCTGTAAAATCCTCCTCAGTAGAAGATGCCAGGTTTGAAGTGTGTGTGTCTCATGCAGTTTGCATCTGTTTTCATTTCTTTATTTGCTTCTCTTTTTTTTTACCAGACATTGACTGTGTCTGGTCCAGGCTATTTCAGTATCTCCTGGAATAACACCCTGAGAATGATCCCCACAAATGCAACAGCTCACCAGGTAGGTGCCATTAAACACAGGCACAGGGTCCTCTGCTGGGATGGAATTGGTGGAGCTCTGGTGCTTGACAGAAGTGAAGATTTGGCCCAGAAGCTGAGATAAAGTTTACGTGATGTAGGGGTAATTTTTTAATGTGTTTTTTTTTTACTGAGAATGTCTTACAGTGGGATTTTTTTTTTTTTTGAGCATTGACTCCCAGATGTATTCTAAGTGTATCACAATATCCAGATACTTTGGACTTGCACTGATCAAGATCCTTGGACTTCTCTAATGCCAGATGTGTGTTGTATGGCTCTGGCTTCTTCAAAAGCCTGTAGCGTCATAATGTGGCAGTTTGTCAATATTAAAGTGACCCTGAGTGATGGCTCCATGACAGTCATCAGACTGAGAATGTCTCACACCCCTGAAAGCTGTCAGATGTGAAAGTTTACACTCTGTTGAGATAAATTTTGTAATATCATTATTTAACATTTTTATTCTTTTAATACTTGGCTACCTGCTTGTTCAGAGCTGCTGTGCCACCCATCCCTGGCTGGTGAGAAATGAAGTGATGATGTGTGTGCTGAAGTCTCTGCTGAAATGATTGTAACTGACTGCTTTTCACTTTCTTAATTTCTTTTAAAGGTGCAAACAGCAATAGAGGAACTCCTTTCAGTAGGATGTGAAACTCAGCCAACTTCTGCTAAAATCCTTTTTCACCATGGTTTTGAGAAAGAAGGTAGGGAACTTCTGTGGCAAATGAGCAGTGTTTTTTGTGAGATTTGATCTGCTTTTATGACATAAATGTTGTTTAAATTTTTAGTGGTAGTAAATTTACACTTTTAATGGGTATAAGTACATGTTTATGCTTATCATCTATTCATTGTGTGTATGCATTAAAAACAACATGATCCATATAATAATCATAGTGGTAGAATATTCAGGGTTGGAAGATACCCACAAGGATCACCAAATCCAACTCCTGGCCCTGTACAGAACAACCCCAGGAATCTGTGTCTTAGAGTGTTGTACAAACATGTCTTGAACTCTGGCAGGAGAATACTTAGAGTAGGACTGTTTGACAATTTTTGGATACCCAAAAATTTGGATACCACTTTCTGTATTTTCATGAATTTTGGCTGTGTTGGTGCCTTCTGACTCACTTTGAAACCTCTCATTTCCTCTTGTCTTGTTTTTCATATGTCAGATAAGAAGAACATCATCACCACAGGGCACGCTGTCAGTGGAACAGAGCCTTTCTGTGGGAGGTTCAGCATCCACAGCCCAAGCCAGCTGGTGAAAACTTCCCCATCCACACTCCCAAGCTATGACCTTACTGAATACACACATGTGAGTGGCTGCTCTTAACGAGTGGCTGTTCTTAATGAGGAACTTGCACTGGGCACTGGATGCTCAGATCCTAATCAGCAACAGAAGGTCATCTGGTCTGCTTAGAATTCCCCCAAATCTACAAAGGATCGTGTCTTTGCACAGAGCAGAGCATCTTTTATTGGGTGTGAGAGTGGTTTGGTATCTGAGATGTAAATATTGTTCAGCACACCTGGCTGTTAACTGTTCCTGGGGGTACAACCCTTGCTGTGGGAAAGAGTGGGACGATGTTGGGGAAAGGTGGAAGATGCAGGGATGACCACTTCTTCACAAAAGGCAAGAAACCCCTTTGTTATTTGCTGGTCCATTATTGGTCACTTTCCTGCTCATCTACTTTTGATAAGAATAAACCCAAAACCTCAGGGAAGCCGCAGGGGTCAGCTTGATGCCACTTTGTGGCACACCTGGGTACCACAAACTGTCTTCTACTGCTGTTATTCCCTCTCCAGCTTTCTTGGAGCCCTTTTGGGCACTGGAAGAGGCTTTAAGGTCTCCGTGGAGTTTTGTTTTCTCCAGGTCAAACAACCCAGTGTTAAACCAGAATTCAAACAGAGTATCTTCCTTTATCTTCCATGTGCATTATACATAAATTACCCGAGTTTTGATTTGTGAAAATCTTCTCCCCATTTTTGCAGGTGTGTTTTGCACATAAAGGCCATATGAGCAACACCCTTCATCTCTCAGTGTCCTACACCAATGTCTCTTCATGTCCAGTGAGGAAGAACCTCACCTGCCTATGGGACTTTAATGAAACTGACTCTAAAAGGTATCCCGATAATTTTAGTTATCAGAGTTTATATTTTCCATAGTAATGAGGTGCAGCAGGAAAACTGAGGGAAGTTCTTATTTATATAGGAACAATTTGTTGGCTGGAGTAATCTGACAAAAGCTCTGTCCCTGCAGAGGCATTTCTGGAATGTGTTTTCATGCTTTTTCGAGGATTTAATGAGTAAATTTCCATGTTTCTTGCTACGTGCAGTATCTCACCTCAGTGATACACAGGTATACTTGAAGATTTTTGAGGACATCAATTTTCCAGTTTCTTGCCCAGTAAATTTTCTGCAGTAAGAGAGAGAATTGATAGTTTTTTTCCTCCACCCTTTGAAAGCTCTAAAAATTGGTGTAGCCTTTGATTTTCTTCATTCACTTAAAATTCCACGGGTAGAAAACATTTGGTAGCAGACATAAAGCTTAGGGCAGGCAGACTTGAAAAAATCAGGAGTGTCTGAAGAACTTGGAGAGAGCTGAGGGGCTGAATTCTGGATTGACCCCCATTGAGGTCACTGATGCTATTATGGGGTTTTGCCAGAAATAAAGCAGGTGTAGTTATTCCCATATCCCACTCTAGTGATTCAGGAGGGAAAACATAAGCAGAGATCTAAATCCTCATTTCTCACTGTGGAAAACCCAACAGGGACATGGTGAGTGATCACAAACAACTGAGCACGTGGCTTGTGTTAGAGTAAATACCAGCAGAAATATCAACAGTATCTGATATTACCTGGAATCTTCACAATCACCTCAAATTCTATTATTGCCCCAACCTTGGTGTCTTCCAGCTGGACATTTACCTGCACTGACCTGTGGAAGGGGTGTGTGACTCTCTCTGTGCTTCTCCAGGACCTCCCAGCCAATTCCCCAGTATTTGTGCATCAGATAGACTTGCAGAGCCCTGTGCTGCAAAAAGAAACACCTGGATCATTTTATCTTGATGAACTCATCATTGCTGACAGAGCTGTGATTGGTAAAGGCATCTCTTTTGGGTTTTTTTTTTTCTCTGGGATATTCCGTTAACTCTAAAGCAATAAAGCTGGATGAAACTTTTTCAAAGGGAAATTTCACAACAGGCACAAAAGTAATTTTGTTTTCTTGAACTGTTTTTTTTTTTTTTGTGACAGCAGTCAAGAAGGAATCACCAAAATATCAATATTCTTGGTTTATTTGAAAATAAATAATGGAACAGACTGTGGTGAAATCACCATCCCTGGAGAGCTTCAAAAATGTGTAGATGTGGCACTTGGGGACATGAGTTAGTGGTGGACTGGGCAGTGCTGGGGAATGGTTGGACACAATGGACTTAGAGGCCTTTTCCAACCTTAATGATTCTATGAAATATAACTTAAAACCAAAAATCCCCAAGCAGGTGTTTCCAGCTATGAAATGACAATTACCTGGGCACAGTCACCTCTGCTCTCATGCTCTAGTGAGTGTTTGTGTTTTTTCTTTCAGTTTCTCAGAGAGACCTCAAACCCCCCTGGCCAGGAGGGAGGATAATTGAAGCAGTGTCTGTGGTGGGGTCTCCTCCCACCTACAACGTGTCCTGGAGGGTGTCTGGCTGTGGTGCCAGTCTGCCCCTTCTCTCCCCAAGGTAGGGACAGCAAGTAGCTCATCTCAGTATCCTGTCACACATCTGGCAGTTCCCCCAGCGTGTCTGGAGCTGGTTTTCAGCTGGGTTCGGTTGCTGAAAACAACAGTTTCTTGATAAGTTTGAGATAACGTGGGGTGTCAGATGTCCGTGGGTCACCAAGGTGTCACGTAGGACTGGAAGGAAATCTCAGCCCTTCTGGAACAGTGGATGAAGATCTTCCAGAGGTGTTTCCATAACACCTTTAATGACACCAAATCCCACATTAGGCACTGGAATTCCACCTTAGGTGTCCTCGTTTGCTGAGATGAGGTTTCTGTTCCTCCCAACAACGACAGAGGAATCCGAGCCATAGTCTCTAACTAGATCAGAGACTGTAACGTTAAAACTTCGTACTGGCAGAAAATAAGTCCTGTAAAAGTTGGATAGTATCCAGCTGAGTCAAATGTAGTATCCTGACACAAACCACCAATGGTTAGGGACAGGGATAAGAGTACAGGGGAATGTTTGTGGTGGTTGAGATGTGTCGCCAGAGGTGTAACTAACAGAAAGAGGAAAAATCTTTACTCCTGTGTGGAGCCTGAAGACTGACATTGGAATGCTGCAAATAGCACCAATTACCACATTTTTGAAATTAATTCAGAAAAAAATGGGAAAAAGTGCCATGAGCATCATTATGGAGCTGAAGAAAATGCCTAGGAGAAGAAGATTTAAGAAGCTCCACCTGTTTAGCTGATAAAAAGAGGATTAAGAGGTGGTTTGATCACAGTACCTCTCGCCAGGATAAGGAATGGTGCTTGGCATGGGTGGGCTTTTCCATCTCACATAGCAAGGTATCAGGGAAAAGCAGGAATCAGCACAAGCTTTAAAAATGGGTGGGCTGAGCACTGTCTTTGGAAATCCTCAAAACAAACCTGGCTCTTTCTCATCATTGAGCACAGGCTGTGATTTAATCCTATACAACTCCTACCGCTGTCGGAACAGGAATATTGTCTAAAATCTTGTACCAGCTGTACAGAGGGCTCAGTGATCCTTTTGGTTTTGTTGTCTGGAAATTTGCTCTCCAGAAGCCACTTGTTATCCAGACACTTAACACACGGTGGCATCATTGTACCACAGAGAGGCTCCTTTTCCTTTGAAACGGGAGAATTTTAGTGGCGAAAGAGAAAAGCATTTTAACTTTCAGAAACTGGACTTCGGGTGAACTTTAATTACTCCAATAGAGATGTGGTGTTTGGGGGCATGGTTTAATGGTGGACCTGGTAATACTGGGTTAACGACTGGATTTGATCTCAGGGGTGTTTTCCAACCTTAATGATTGTACAACATGGGAATGTCCCTGTAATTCAAGGCAGTTGAAATTTTCATGGACTCGAGGAGATTACAGGGGGAAATAGGAAATAGTTGTGCTTTGATGCTGCAGATGCTGTCCAGGCTGCACTGAGCTGGTCCTTTAGACATACCAGTACTGGGGTAGCACTCCCTGATGCTTGATGGTGTATAAATTATTTCTTCTATCATAAATTTTAAAAGGTCATTTTCCATAATTTTCTGCTGTGTGCATTGCCTGCCTAATGCAGTTAGAAGTTGGGAATATTCAGTTTTGTTTGAGCTCTGGGCACATTCCCTTTAAATCCTTCAGGAGTGTTCCTCCTAAAGGTGTCCCTCAGCTGCTGGTTGACACAGGAGTGTCAGGAGTGAGGGTCTCCACTGCTGGTGCCTTCCTGTGACCCCCTCTCTGTCCCACAGAGGTGCAGTGCTTGGGGAGGGCTCTGAGGAGCATGGACACCTCTACGTCTCCACAGAGGATGTGAGAGTCAGCCTCACCATCCAGAGACAGCAGAAGTCATCCCCACCTCTTGGAGGGACCTTCCACATCCACTTGGCCAACACAGTGATACCAGGTAAGGGAAGATGCAAGTCAGGGCCTGGGTGTCCTGAGCAGGAAGCCAAGGGAAGAATTAATTACCAGAGAAGTTTTGGCTGCCCCATCCCTGGGTGTGCTCAAGGCTGGGCTGGTTGTTGTTAAATAGTCCAGATGATCTTCAGATTAGACATAAGGAAGAAATTTTTTATGATGAGGGTGGGAAAACAGTGGCACAGGTTGCCCAGAGAGGTGGTGGATGCCCCATCCCTGGAAACACTTGAGGTCAGGTTGGATGGGGCTTTGAGCAACTGGTCTAGGGTTCATTGCTTGGATTAGATGACCTTTAAAAGTCCTTTCCAACCCAAATTACTCTATGGTTCTGTTCTATAATTCTATGATCTTTTGGTGTTTAGGGTCCAACAAATTTCACTCTTTTGGCGGCTGCAGAGGTTTGAACCACAACAGCTTTGCACTTATAATGAAACCCCTTCCCTTCCTAGGAGCAGGCAGATGTGCTCTCCCTGGGATGGAGATATCCACTGCTCCCTAATGTCTTTTGCAGATGTTTCAGTGCACACCTCTGCCCACCAGCTCCACAGGCTTTTGCAGGACAGTGTGGATAACTTTACAGCTCCCTTCTTCAACACCAGTGACTTCACCGTGACCAGAGACTCCAGCTCGTGCTATGAAAGTGTCTGGACACTGACTTGGAAAAAAACAGCTGGGGACTTGCCCAACGTTATCAGTGTACAGTAATTTCTTTCACTAATCCCCACATTGATCCCCATTTGATGTCTTTGGCCTTGGCTGATTCACTCTCCTAATGGTTGTTTTTACGAAGACACCATGGAAATTTAGGCAATCTTCCTGTTTGGAACAGCAGCTTAAGCAAATTCCAGATTAATTGAATAAAAAAAACAGTTGCAGGAGAAGAAATTACATTGAGTCTGTGCTTCAAAACCAGGAGACTTAAATGTAATTTCTGCACAATAAAGGGGCTGCTACACTGAAATGAAATTTTCATTAATTTTATCGACAACAATGTTTCAGTACAGTAACTGAAGCTCATCACAGACTTGTGGCACCATTTATTTGCCAAGAAGGTATTTTTCTGAGAACTGTTTTGTCTGGTTCCATATCTGGCTCTCATAAGTCTCAGGCGAAGGTTCACTTTACACTCTCCCATGCCAAGATTTGTCACATTAGTTTTGCTTAAAAGCAGAAGGGTCTTTTTGAGTAAGGACTCAGGCTGAGCTTCTTCCTCCCTCAGAAGGGAACACTGTTTCTTTGGATATTCAGCTCCTAAAAGTGTGACATTATTTTCAACAAATTAGTGAGTTCCAATGCTCAAGATGTTGGCCTGGAAGATGGAATAGGTTTGAGCTGCATCTTCAGATGTAGCACAGGCCCTTGTTCCACCTAAAGTGAGGTCTTTGAGAAGCTCTTTCCATGCCTAATTCCAAATGATATTATTGGGTATTAGAAGTTTATTTACAAACCTGACTCCTGAATTTCTTTGTTATCTCTCTGCCTGCAAGGTGAGGGTGGGAACAGGGAGGTATTGTGAAACCTTGAGTAATGAAGATTTAGACCCAGAGATGTGATTCATGGAAGAAGGGTGAGAAGAAGTTTCCATGAGTTATTTGCTTGTAAAGATTCTGTTTTAATTTAAAATCACAGGACAGAAGAGGATGAGAAACTTAAATTCCTTGATCTTTGCCAGGTCTCTGCTGGAAACCTCACTGGCCTGAAGCCAACTGTTTCTACTCGTGTGGTTTATGATGGGGGTGTGTTTATTGGACCAATACTTGGGGACATGCTTGCCACCCTCCATAACCAAACACAGGTGAGTTGAGCTCTCACACTTCCTGCTGATTCAGCAGGGTTGTGTAGCTCCAGGAGTCTCACAGGTGTTTGGGTACCTTGTTCTGCCACTAAATCCTTCCAGGAATCTGATGTTCTGTGCCATAAATTTCTCATATTCTGCTGCCTGGTATGTGGAGCAGGATTTGCCTCCAGGAGTTGTTGCAGGTAGGGAGAAGGGTGATCATGGGTGGTGGAAGACGATTTGTTTCTTTTGAGGCAGTGAGCAAGTGATGATAATCTCTGAACTCCCACCCTTGGTGGGTCCTGTGGTGCTAGCCACCAAACTGGGAATGACACAATTCACCTGCAGCACTCTGTTACACTGATGGGCAGAATAAATGAGTTGGTGGCTGGGATGCTCCTCTGTGAGTTAGGCAAGTCCTGAGCCTCTGTGGATCTCGATTCCTCAAGAGGGAAGGGAGGGAAAGGAGAGCTTCCTGGCTGAAGGAGGAATCATTCCAGTCTGCTGGATGGACAAATGTGTTTCCAGCTCTGCTCTCAGATGTTGCAGAACAGTGGCTGTTGTTGGCTTTGTTTCCAGCAGACTCACAGGCACCTGGGCCATTACAGGGTGATGCTGGATGTGCTTCAAGCCCAGCTGTGCAACATCTGGGGCCAGGTCATCCTGCTTCTTTCATGAGCCTGGTTCCCAGCCATGAGAATTGCTCTTCTTCCAGTGACTCAGCCACCTACAACATCTTTTCCATCTGTGCTGCACAAACCCTCAAATAGCCCAAGTGAAACAAGACCAGCTGCGGCAAACAGATTTTCTGGTAGTTTTTGAAGCTTTATTCTGGATTGCTGCTAGCACAAGTATAAAAGTGTCCCTCTAATTACTGTGTCTCTATCCAAGCAGAGTGCTTTGCAACTCTGTGCTCCTTGTATTTCTTTGGGACAGTTGCTTTGCTTTTTGCAGGCATTGGTGTACTCTCCTGGCACACCCTTAACACCGGGAGAGAGATAAAGAGGGGCTCTCTTATGCCCTGTCCTTTGCCAGTCGACTCTTCTAAAATATCAAGATCTCAGGAGGGATATTTCTTGATATCTCTTTTAGATAATCAAGGTCACAGCCCAGTTTTTTTCCTTCAGTGTGAACAACAAGGGGCAAAACATAAAATTGAGGGCTGCATGCTGAGAAGACACATTGTGGGTTTCATTTTAATTAGTCTTCCAGGGTGCTTTAAACACAATAAACTTGTTCCCAAGGCAAAGTGGGAAGAACAGAGGAAAGGCAAGAACAGTCTTCAATGGATGACTAGAAGGACAGGAGTTTGAGGAGGTGTGGGTCCGAGGATGGTGGGAGACAGGCTGGAGATGCAGCATCCAAAGCTGTGCTCTGCTGGGCCTTGGATGAGCCCAAGCAATTTGCTTTTTAAATTTGTAATGAAATTTGCAGTGAGGCTGCAGCAGGGTGAACAGCTCTCTGTCTGTGCCCTGTTCTGACACTGAGTGCTCCCAGTAGCTCAGGGTGGCTACCAGCATCTATCAGGCAGTTGTGGCTCTAGAAAACACCTCTGTTCCCTTACTAACTTTAAGGTAACTCTCTCCTCTCTCTCCAGGTGGTGGTGGTGGTGAATGATGTCCTTGCAAACTGTTCTGGCTCATGCTCTTTCCAGTTCAGCCAGGAACTGACACCGATAGTCAGAGACGTGGAGTATTCATCAGGTAACAGGGCCTGGTGTCTGAACAAAATGGCAAAAATTCTGTGAAGAAGATCTTCCAGGTGCTGATGTTTTTGTGTGTATGTGTGTCCTTTTGGAAATTTTTTGATTTTATGGAAACTGCACTTTCATGGGTCACTTCAGATCAGCTCCAGTTGCAGACACGCTGAGTGTACAAGTGTGTCCTGAGAAGGGCAGAGGATCTGGGAAGGGTCTGGAGCACAAGTCTGCTGAAAAGCAGCTTGGGTGGGGCTCAGTCTGGAGAAGAGGAGGCTCAGGGGGGCCCTTCTTCCTCTCCACAACTCCCTGACAGGAGGGTGCAGCCAGGTGGGGCTTGGTCTCTTCTCCCAGGGAGCAAGAGATAGGATGAGAGGAAATGGCCTTAATGTGCATCAGGAGAGGTTTAGAATAGATATTAGGAAAAATTTTCTTATTGAATGGGTTGTCAGTCTCTGGAACAGGCTGCCCAGGGCAGTGTGGAGTCACCGTCTCTGGAAGCGTTCAGAAGGCTCATCAATGTGGCATTTGGGGACATGGTTTAGTGGTGAACACAGAGGTGATCTCAGAGGTCTTTTCCAACCTTAACTACTCCGTGATTCTATGGGAGAGGCATAAAAGGGAGAGAAACAATGGCAGGTTTGGTGCCTAAAGCAAAAGACAGCTCTTGGCTCAAGTTATTTTTAATAGAAATTTAAGGAAAAATACAACAGCTGGACAAGGACAGGCAGGAATTGCTGTTATGTGGGACAATGAGAGCTCATCAGTGGTGTGGTTTTTAGGATGTCCTGTTGAAGCTGGTAAAAACTTTTAACTGTTGGCTGAAATTAATTCCTGGGTATTGCTATGCCAAAATTCACGAGTCACCTTGATGGTTGTGTTCCTTCAGGTGAAGGGTCCCAGGCCACTGTGGTTATCAGGGGAGCTGGCTTTGGCGAGGAGAAGCCGGCCGTGCAGGTGGAGGTGAGCAACAGGAGCTGCCACGTCACAGCTCTGAATCAAACCCAAGTGGTTTGCCAGGTGCCGAGGCTGCCGGTCGGGATCCACCCGGTGACGCTGCTGGTGACACCTCACGGCTCCGCTCTCAGCGGCACCACAGGACAAGGGATCTTCCTGGCAGTGGAGCCAAAGCTGGGAGCTGTTGAACCTCCTTCGACTTCAGAGATTGGTAGGTGTGAACCCTCCAAGGGAGTTGCTTCCTGCTTCTTCCTTGTCATGGCGCGTTTTGGTTCTTCTGTACTTTCGCTACCAAAATTTGCACCCCATGAAGAAGAGATTTTACGGCTGGACACACTGTGTGTGCCCCAAAGCACAGTCAAAAATTACTTAAAGACTGACAGACTTCCCTTGGCTCTTTGTGCAGGCAACCAGTTTCCTGAGTAGTTTGGTCTGGGAATTGTAATTTCAAGTGCGCATATATTCATTTCAGCAAATCATTTGTGTTTCGTACTCATCCTCTCATATCCATTTGAGATGAATATTTGCAGTATTTGAATTAATCTGACCTAATTAGAGTGTGTATTAGGGAAAATTTCTTCACTGGAATGGTTGCCAATCACTGGAACAGGTTGCACAGGGCATTGGTGGAGTCACCATCCCTAGAGGGATTTGAAAGATGTATAGATGTGGCACTTGGAGATATGGGTTAGTGGGTGGGCCTGGCAGTGCTGGGTTACTGGCTGGATTTAATGATCTTGGAGGGTTTTTTCAAACTAAATGATCCTATGATTCTCTAACTGTGAATAGCTGAACTCTGGTTAATCCCAGTCCCACTGAAATGAATTCACATTCTGAGCAATAAAATGGGAAACTCACCTATATTTTGGTACAAAGCTAAGAAACTTAGAGAAGATAAAGCTAAGCTGAATCTCCTTCCATTCCCATTATGCCTCTTCTCCTTGAAACAGAAGAAGAAATAAAGAGTGATAAATTCCATACCTGAAGACAAGAGCTGGAAAGAATTTTTTTTGGTTGTTTTTTTTTTTGAGATGGAAGAGTCTCCTCAACCCAGTGAGAAATGTGGCAAACAGTCTTGATACACCTGGATGATGCAGTGAGGGACAGTCTCAGATTATGCCTTGTTTTCAAGCAGCAAGGAATGCACCAGAAACAGCATGACCCAGGTCTACTCTGACAGCAAAGGTTACACAGTAATTTTTCTGGGAACCTCCTAATTTCATTTTTGAGATCATGGTAACAAACACCACCGAGAGCAGTGCTGGCCTAGGTGCAGCTCAGACACGTGGCTTGGAGATCTGATTGTGCCATGCTTGGCCACCTTGGAGCAGCCAGAGAAAAGGAATGATGGTCTGTAAACCTCTCCATGGATGAGCTTGGGATGGACTTGGAATAACACAGGGTTCCTAAGCTAGAAGTTACGGCCACCTCTTTATTTTGGTGTTTTTGCTTGGGGTTTTTTTGGGGTTTTTTTGTGGGGTTTTTTTTGAGTTTTTTGTGGGTTGTGGGTTTTTTTTCTGGTGTTGATTTTTTTGTTGTTGTTGTTACATGGGAAGAAAACTATTCTAACTCTTTTACTACCATTTTTTACCCCCCAGTGAGAGGGTCGTATAGTACTCTAAGGTTAAGAATCACTTTTAATTCATAGAAAACCCAAACCACTCTAAAAAACCCTAAAAACAATCCAGCAATGGCAAGTTTTAGTGCTTGGGCCTTGATTCTTCTTTCCTTTGCTGGCAAATCCAGTCCTTCTCCCAATTACAGTGATCTGTCACTCATTAAAAAGAAAGGAAGAATAATGCTATCTTACATTACATGTGCCTGGAATGCTTATAATTGGAAAGAATTACAGCTTCCATCTGTGTTTTTAATTTCTCCCATTTCAAATACCTCTCCTCAATCTCATCGTAAAGTGCACGCAGGCAGTATTTCACTGCATGTAGATGTAATGTAGATATCAAAACTTAAGAGCATCAGTCTTTACACAACACTCGTCGATTCTGAACTCTAAATCTGAAGCTCCTTATCTGACAACTCTCTCATTAGACAAGTGGCTTCAGTTTTCACTTCTTGCTCTTTCTGACTCTGCAAATTTAATGTTACGGGATGGGAAGGCAAGAAGCACCTTGTACATTTGCTGCTTCAGCTCCCTCTTGTCAAAATATCCCTGGTCTCAGTTGTGCCATGCTGGGGGATCCCCATGACCTAACTCTGGAAGCATGGAATGCCTTTCTAAAGATACTCCCACATTCCAGTGAAGAGCAGGAGCCTGCTGTTAATGTATCTGATTGCTCTTGTTGGCCTGGATTTGCTGCCAGCCAGAGGAAATCAAGATTAAACTTCTTTAATTCTCTGGTGGTTTAAAGAATTAGCAGGAAAAGGTAATTTTAGGAAAGTGTACAAGGGACTTTTTCATTAATATATAATTACTTCAACATAGAAGATTGCTTACATCACATGTGAAAAGAGGGATAAAAGCTCAGTAGGTTTACAATATAGCCATGCTAATAAATACAAATAAAGACTGCATTAATCAGTGCCTGTCTGAACAGTCTGTTCAGCCATAATCCTAAAACTCTGCAGTGCTGAGAACTAGAGAAAAAGCTCTAAGTTTCAAGCAACATTTCTATTTTTTTTTAAGTTTCTCTGAATCACATCAAAGCACAAGCTCCAGCTTAGAATTCCCATTAATGCCCACTCCTGTTCTGTTTCCTGTTTCTCTTTGAAATATCCCTGAGCCTTCTAGTCGCTTGGAAAAGCAAAGGGGAACCTTGACTCTTTGCCTTGGGAGTGGATGCTGAAGAAAGATCAAGCACAAGTCTGACTTGTGTCGGGCATGATCCTGCATGGGATTGAAGGGGCTCAGGCTGGCATGAAGGAGAGCTGAGCTTGCTCAGTGCCCCACGGAACGAATCCCCCAGAGACTTCCCTCACAACTCCAAGTCTCGAGCCCTGCCAAGTCCCCTTTCTATCCCAAGCTTCCTAGACACATGCTACAGGCTTTTCTGACAGCAGGGAGCTTGGCAGCTGTTTGAACTGTGAGAGCACCTGCTGTGTTAAGCTCATTTTCCATTCTTAGCGCTTCTTCCTTCCTTCCTTATTTCGTTCTCGGGCTGGGGATCTGTCTAAGGGGGAGATCACAGGCCAGGGCTTGCTGGTTTAAGTAAGTATGCCATTAAAAAATAAACTGAGAAACAAACCCAGCCGTCCTGTATCGTGGAGGGGAATTCAAACAATAGGCAAAAAGGATCTCTGGTGCAAGAGAGGAAGCCAGGCACAGCAAGGTGGAACAGATCACCATCAGGTCAGCTGATAGACTCTACTGCCTTTTTAGTCATCTATAAACAAAGAATCCTTTGCATATTAAAACATCCTACATATTGAATAGCATGGAATAATTGGTTTTTTTAGGAGGACTGAGAGTGACTCTCCGGGGGACCAGTCTGGAAGGGGTAAATGCAGTGTTGTTTGGATCCCAGCCTTGCCCAATTTTGGAGGAGGGCAGAAATTCAACAAGAATTGAATGTAAAGTTCCTTCTCGGGTGAGAAAACACATTTTTTTGGGGAGCAGTCAGAAGCTAATGTGCCTTCATATGTTTCCCTGGCCTAAGCTACACTAGGGGAAGGGCAAAGAGTATCCCATCAGCCAGGTCTTGGCTGTGGGACAATTTACTGTCCACTCTACAGATCAGACCAGCTTAATTAAAAACAGATTAATAGGTGATTTATGAAAACCAGTAAAAAAAGCAAGCTCCATAATTTAGTAAGGATATTGCAAATTAAAAACTGCATAGTCTGGGATTTTATTTACTAGTTTTATTTACTAGTATGGGATTTTATTTACTGGTTTAATTTACAAGTATGGATATAGCAAATCCAAACCTGCATACTCTGGGATTGTTTTAAGGTTTCTAAATCTCCAAAGATGCTCTTTCAAAGTCAACATAAGTGTAGACATTTAAGTAGTGTCTGGTGTATGTGAAAGTTTTATCAGTGCCATGTGCCTGACTTAAGTATGGGAAATGTAGGAATACAGGAAATTACTTTTTTTTAAATTGGTTTGTTCTTAACCCTGACATTTTCTTTCTCTCTCTTCCTAGGGGACAGAAGATGCTGCTGTCCACGTGACACTGATTTCTGGGTACCAGTCAACAACAGTAGCCAACTTGTTCCAATATGATCCTTCCTTAAACCCTGCAGTTGTATCCCTGAGCAGGAACAGAAGTGGCATAGCAGGTGAAAAGGCTGCAGATGTGTATTGGACATCTTCTGGAGAAGGGTTGTTATTGCTGATGGTGGTGGGGCAGAGGGAATTTAGGTCTATAAAGTTTGATCTGACATTTATTTTGTTTTCTTTTAAATTTTAGTTCCTGTATTTCCTGCTAGTCCTGGTCAGTCCTGGTTGGTTTTTTATTGTTTTTTTTCTAGCACACATGAGGTAGTGAGTTGCTTGCCCTAGGCTGGTATGGATGATGTCCACAGGATGTCAGGTTCAGTATAGTCCTGCTTTTGTGTCATATTTCCCTAACTCTGCTCTGAAATTATCCCACCCATTCATTCGGTGACAGGATACAAGGTTTAAGTTACATATAAGGAAAAGGTTTTTTCCCCAGAGGGTGGTCAGACACTGAACAGGCTCTCCAGAGAATGGTCAGAGCCCCAAGGCTGCCAGTGCTCAAGAAGTTGGACAACACTCTCAGGCACATGGTGGGACTCTAAGGACTGTCCTGTGCAGGGTCAGGAGTTGAACTTTGATGATCCTGGTGGGTCCCTCTAACTCAGGGTACTCCATGACTCTGTATTTCTTAGTAAGAGATTCACCCACGGCAAGAAAAATGATTTCTGGACAGTGTCCTTCTCCAGGATCCCCAGGGGTTGACCATAAAGAGCATCATGTGCATTTTGGGTTGCTGAAAGCAGTGGATGGGCAACATTTCTTTTACTAATTCCCATTTCCAAGCCAAACTGTTCCTTCCACTGTGACTTTGCAATGTGTTATGTTAGAATATGAGCATAGACCTCACAGAATTTGAGGGGACAAAATCCTAGTTGGATCTCACGGAGTGTTTGGCATTCCTGTCTTTTGAAAGTTTCTATTTGGGGTTGTTTTGTTCTTGTTTTTGTTGTTTTTCCACATTTCCCTCATTTTTCCCCCCAGGATTTGGATTGGGTGGAGGGAATAGAAAGCATAAATGGTGAACGATGTTCACTTTTAAACAAGTCATGTAGGAAGAAGGTTTAGTACATTTCTGTGTGGCAAACAGACACCAGTTTCTTGATATCTGAAAGAGAGAGGAAGGAAGATGGGAGGAAGACAGAAATATTCCTGTTTTCTTACCTATCCCACTCCCATTCCTCCAAGAATGTAATAATCTGACTTTTTTGGCTACTTTTGCTACCTCTTCAGTGAACGACCTAAAGCTCCCCCCAGCTCCCAAGTTTGGATGGACTTGGTGGGGATGTGTGGGGTTAGGTGACTGCCAGTGCCAAAATTCTCAGTGCGCTCCCAGCATTTCTGTTTGTGCTCCCAAATGCCCTTGTCGTTTTCTATTACTCCAGAATGCATAAGTAAGAGAAAACGTCCTTTATCATCTGAATATTATTCAGATACCACAGCACCAGGGGGAGGTTTTTGTAGCCGCGGGCAGCCCAGGTGCAAGGAATTCCTTAATGTTACAGTGTCTCATGAGCTGTGGTGGGGCTGAGTTCAATCTCCTATTCAGAACCTCCACGGCTTCGTCTTTTAATATAATTTTCCTTCTATATAATAAAAAGAATAAATAAATTACACTGATGCCTTCCAGGCATCTGAGATTAAGCTGACAATTGACCAAGAGTCCAAAGAGTTCATGTTATTAACATATTCAACTTCTGAGGCTTTCAAACTTTATTTGAGTCTTTGTGAATGCAGAATTGAAAAGTACCAGCTCCAAGACCTGCTTAGAGGAGCAGGTAGTTGAGGGGAGCTTTGTACAGGCTCTCCTGCTTCTTGGGAGCTTCTTCCTCCCTCCCTCATCCTTTCAGGGGAGACAGGAGGATGAGGTTCACCTCCTAAACACATCCCAGTGCCCATTGTTTAGATGCTTTGCATGTTCATTGAAGAGAAATAGATGGTTCTGTGGTGGGATTTGCCACAGCTCTTTTGTGTGTCTTACAGTGGGATGAATGACATAAAGTCTCTTTTCTCTTCATTGACCACAGATAGAGCTATCAGTGAAAATGCCTTTATTTGGACTGGTGGACACCACCTTAATTTTTTTAAGCTATTTCAGAGGAAATTTAGGTTATGAAAATCCCTTCTCTCTTGGCTTTGTCCTTTCCTGTTACTGCACTGTGCACAAATAAAGGAAAGATGATCCTGTATCAGCTGAACACAACAGCTTAAATGGGAGAGAACCATGATCACTGAAAATAAATGCTGGAGCTGGGCTGTTTTTTTCTGGAATGGAGTTAATTTTTTTCATAGTGACTTGTGTGGGGCTGTGTTTTGGGTTTGTGCTGAAAATGGTGTGGATAACACAGGGATGTTTTGTTATTGCTGAACAGGGCTTACACAGAGTTGAGGACTTTTCTGCTCCTCACCCCACCAGTGAATGGGCTGGGGGTGCACGAGGATTTGGGAGGGGACACAGCCAGGACAGCTGACCCCAGCTGACCCAAGGGATACTCCAGACCAGTTTATAAAGCTGGGGGAGGAAGGAGGCAGAGGGAATAATTCAGAATGATGGCATTTTGTCTTCCCAAGTCACCATTCCATGTAATAGAGCCCTGCTGGGATGGCTGAACACCTGCCTGCCCATGGGAAGCAGAGAATGAAGCCCTTGTTTTGCTTTGCACATGTAATTTTTGCTTGACCCATTAAACTGTTTTCATCTCCACCCACAAGTTTTCTCCCTTTTATTCTTCCAATTTTCTCTCCCGTCCCACTGCAGGGGGGCGGGGGGAGTGAGCAACTCTGTGGGGCTGAGATGCCATCTGGGGTTAAGCCATGACAAGCATATCTGATTTTAGGTACCCAAGGAAATTCTCATTTCACTGTGGAAGGCTCTTGTTAATATTAAATGGCTCCATAATGCTGAAAGGCAGGCTCTAGATCGTTTATCAGGGATTTAGAAAAAAATCCCAGAACCCCTCAGCTCCAGAGCTTAAAAAACCCTGGATTTGGGTTTTATCAGGTTCAGATATTTATAGGACAGACATTTATGGTAAGAAGGACATGGATCCTATCCTGAGTGTGGCTGAGAGTGTCTGTTGGTGGTCACAACCAAGTTCACTGTGCTGCTGTCTCAACCCTGGTAGCTGGTGACCTTAGGCAGGAGAGATTGAATAGGATACAGAGCCACAGCAACCTTCAACATCTTGGGCTGGGGTTGATGGACACAACTGGGCCTGTTCTGGAGTGATAGGACTCCGCTCTTCCTCAGGCAATGGTCACGTGTGCTAAAATAACCACTGCCAGAAACACTGAAAGAGTTCCATTCCTCTCTCTGCAGGAGGTGAGGCGCTTCACATTGGAATATCCCAGTTTGCCAACTACCAGGGCTCAGATGTCAAGGTCCAAATTGGGGACGCGTGGCCACAGATCCAGGCGCAGACAGACCGTGGTGTGAATGTGACACTTCCAGCCCTGCCTGCAGGGTGGTACAGTGTTTCTGTCCTCATCAATGGCATTGCTGTTGCTTCAGACAGGTGGGTATTCTCCTTAGAAGTTTCATTCTCCATCCTATTTGGTGTTTTAGGGTTAATCTGAAAAGGAAGGTTTGAGTTTTTCACAAATTCCGCACCTAACGGTGAATTCCGCAATGTGGTATGAAATTATGAATAATTATCAAGGCATTTATTGATCTGTGGAGCCCAAGTCAGCAAACTGCTAATGCTAGTCAATTAACTCCCCTTGGATCAGTAGGAGGCAGGAGAGAAACATTTTAGGAAAAAACCAGTTGATTTGATGAAAAATGCATATTCAGGCAATCAAAGGTATTCGCAGATTCAGGTCAAATGCAGATAAATCCTGCTGTAGGAAAACAGCAGAAGAAAAGAAACACTTTTCATCAGAAAAACAAAAGCTAGTTTGAACAATGCAAAAATGCTTTGTTTGGAGAATTTTTAAATGATGCTATTTCTATCTCCTAAGGTGACACTTCAAGTTCACGCCTAGATAAATGTAATATAAATTAATTAAAATGTGGGGGAAAGCTGACCTGAAACTGGGATATAGGAAGGCATGCACAAGCAACACAGTTTTGTTCCTCAGCCACGGCAGCTGCCGGGAGTGATCCTGAAATGACGATACTGGGGAGAAATGAGGTGTTTTTATTGCTCGCAAACCAGCTTAAGCTGCTTGTAGTGTTAATGAACTTCAGAAGGAGAAAAATTGTGGTGGGTGGGATGGCACACAGGGATTCATCCCACCTGGTACTGGAGTCTGTTAGCAGCACCATCACTTCGTCTCCAGGGATAGATTGGAAGGAGATGGGTCATCCCAGGAGAGGACTCTGATCTCTGGTGGGCTAGATTGCAAGATTGGGAAGATCCCTTCCCTAATATGTCTTTTTAGTCTTTTTAGGGAAGGGGATGTTTTTGAAAGGAGGGTGATGAAAAAAAATAGATGTAGATGGGACAGAAACAGCTACACCTTTAACTGGGTGGGCTCCAGGAGCTCATGTGTGGGTTTTCTCTTGTTCCAGTTACTCCACTCTCTGGTGGGAGGGTGTGAGGAGAGGAGGCAGCTGTGATGCCTTTTCAATGCCCTTCTGTTGGGCATAGCTGCAGTGGAATCTGCTTCCCAAAAAATCCTTATTCTTGCTTCCTTTGATGGGCAATTCAGTTGGACTAAATTTGGCCCACAAGTTACCAATTGATAAGAGAGTGTTTGCGACAGATGTAGCTCCAGTGTGTCCCTGCCCATGGCAGGGGGGCTGGAACAAGGTGATCTTTAATGTCCCTTCCACCCCAAACCATTCTGTGATTCTAAACCACATGGAAAAATTCGGGGTGTTGGGTGGTCTTGTCACTGTGACATCGAACAAAGGGGATGTGACAGGTGGGTGTTTGGCTTTCTAGGAGTTGTAAGAATGAAAAGCACTGCAGCAGGAAGGAAAAATAAAAGAATACCCCTAAATGCCCCAAATCCTTTCTGTGCTGCTTGTGTTTTGCAGGGTTGAGCCGTTAATCCAGTACCTCTCCGAGATCTTCAGCATCGAGCCGTGTTGTGGCTCCGTTCTGGGTAAACATCACTGGTACATCTGTAGCCACTTATGGAGGTTAAAGGGATCAAGGGCACAGTTTTCCTGCAGGAATGGAAAGTGCATCCCATTTCAGATCAGTTTAAATGAGGGTGTTTTGAATCTGTGACCCTTTATTATGCAGACATCAACTGGCAGGCAGCAGCAGTCTGGAAATGTGGGATTGTAGTGAGCATCCCTCCATCTGGTTGGCTGGCTCAGGGCTCCCTGTGCTTTGAATTTGATTTCCCCAAGTGTTTGCTTATGTATCCTTGCATGTTCCCGTTGGGAAAACAAAGCACGCCCACACCTGGCTCATCTGTGCTGTTTCTTTCAGTCATTTTGCCCCCATCTTTCAAGGTTTTCCATGTGAAAGTTAGGTGGAAAGCAGAGTACAGTTGTGGTTTGAAGCAAACAATAATTTCAAGGGATCCCAAAAGGGATGTTCATTTTTGTTATGTTGAAAAGACAAAATAAAAAAGCCCTTTTTCAATGTTAATTTTAATCAAAAGGGAAATATTTATTAATCCTGTTCTAAGCTTTTAGACATTGGAAATAATTTAAGTGTGTTTCCTAGCAGAACATCACTGAATTAAAAAGAAAAGTTTTACTTTAAATCTTAAAAAGCAGATTTGGGGTGGTTGATTTATTTTGTCATTTGGCTGGTGGTGGTGGAGAGTTGGATCCCTGTAGTGAATTTTACATGAGCCTTTAGAAATGCTTTTATAGAAGACAGAGAAATTCTTGTGCTACAACCTCAGGTCCTCCACAGATTGCTCTCCCAGGCACACAACACATTTAAAGACACAAAAATTCAGAGGCTTTGTGGTACGTGATTAGTTCAATAGTTTGTGAAGTGCTCAAGCCTTGAAAGATGAGAGAGTGGATAGAGCTTGGAGAGCAAATCCTATCAGTTTTGAAGATTAAGCCATACTACAAAAAATAATAAAAGTTTTACCCTTCTTTTTGTATTTCAGGGTAAATTGAAAATTAAATAAGAACTGATTAACTCTGGTTGTGGTTTTATGAATGGCTTAAGCTGAATTAAAATCTCTTTGCTGCAAAAAGCACTAGTCCCTCCCCCCTTACCTGTAGTCTTTTGTTGTCTCTAACACTTGTGCGTGCATTTGGGTCAAGGATTTGGGCTCACTTAAAAAGAATCTCATCATAAACCAACTTATTTTTCAGCCAGATCATGGGAAAAGGAGGGGAATGGGCTTAATGGATAAAGGATTGAAGCAAGGCAGGACACTGGGAGTACCAGTACTACAAATGAAAGGAGGATGGGCAGAGGCTTTGGGTGGGCTCTTCCCTGTGAGGGTGGGGAGGCCCTGGTACAGGGTGCCCAGAGAAGCTGTGGCTGCCCCATCCCTGGAAGAGTTCGAGGCCAGGTTGGACAGGGCTTGGAGAGACCTGGGCTAGTGGGAGGTGTCCCTGCCCATGGCAGGAGGTTGGAAGGAGATGGGCTTAGAGGTCCCTTCCAACCCAAACCATTCTGCAATTCTATGAAATCTGACACTGCCGGAGTTTGAAAATATTCACAATCACATTCTTCTTCCCCGTGGGCAGCAGGAACAAACTACCGCCTCACCCACCTGTACAGACAGTCCCATTCCATGAAGAGTTCAGCCTCTGTTTACTCTTGGGGTCCTTTCACAGTAGCTTTCTCCATTTCTGTGGTGGCTTTCTACTGTCATTTACTGCCACAAAGGACCCTGGCTACCTGTTACCTTAGCCTCTTGTCTGTGTAGGATTATCCTGATATATGTCAGGTATTGTCTCCAGCTGTCTTGTCCAAAAAAAGGACTTTTTTTCTTCTTTCCTTCAGCCTGTCATGCTTATCAGCTTTAAAATAAACGGTTTGGGTTGGAAGGGACCTTAAAGATCATGGTTTGAGATGGTTCAGAGATAGTAAGGAATTCCTTTCCTGCACGTAATATCCTTCTTCCTTGTTTTGTTTTGCTCCTAGGTGGAACACTGCTCACAATCTCCGGGGTAGGCTTTAGTCAAAATCCTGCCCTGGTTTCTGTGTCAATGGACAATCAAACCTGTACAGTTACTGACTTGACAGAAGAGACACTTTGGTGCCTGACCCCGCCAGCTGCTAATTTGTCTAATGAAGATTCACGTGACATGTCTGTCAGAGTAAATGCAGCCATCAGCAGTGGGTCACTTCAATATGCCCTCTTTGCAAATAGGACCACCACCTTTAACTACCAAAGAGCTTTGACTCCCCTCGTTACTGCTGTTGAAACAGAAATCACAGATGGCAGCCTGCTCTTGAGCATCCAGGGGATAAACATCACTGGGTCTGTGGCTAAGCTTGGACACAGTGAATGTCACCTTGAGTTTCAACGTGGCAACCAGTCTGCAATGTCTTATCAGTGCTCTTTGCCACTCAACAGCCTGGAACCTGGGACTTTCCCCATTCAGGTCATCCAGAGGCAGCTGGGATACGCTCAAGTGGCAGCAAGGCAGCAGGCCCTCACAATAACTCCACAGATAACCTCCATACTCCCATCACAAGGATCAATCTGTGGTGGGATGTTGCTCACCATATCTGGTATTGCTTTGAAATCCAGGAGGAATTTGGTACAGGTCAGCCTGGAAAGTAATTACTCCTGTGAGATCCAGAAGTCTGACAATGAGTCCATCAGTTGCGTTGTCCTTCCAGGGGCCCACCCTTTGCACTCTCAGTGGCTGGCTGAGGCATCTCGAGCTCTCAATGTCACAGTGGTTGTCAACGGGGTCCGCAGTGTGTGCCCTGGGGACTGTACACTCCACCTCCATGAGCACTGGACACCCCTGGTACATCTGGTGACCTGGAAGACCAATGGGACATTCACTTACATGACAATCAAAGGACAGAGGCTGGCATGGCAGGGTGACAGCCCCGAGGTACGTGTGGATAACAGCACTGTCTGCAAGGTGACTTTCTGGAACGAGACCATCATCAAGTGCCAGACAGCCTGCCTGGCCCCAGGGGAGCACAACGTTTCCATATCCAGCAGGAAAAGTGGCCGTGCTTGTTTCAGAGGGACATCCAGCATTCTCACCATCCTGCCTTGGGTGTACCAGTTTTACCCACGGAATTTCAGCACCAGCGGGGGAGGCCTGCTCAGCTTAGCAGGGTTGGCTCTGAAGGGGAAGAGGATGACTTCAGTCCTCATAGACCATCGCCCTTGCCTCGTTCTCAACATCACCTGTGTGTTCATCCAGTGCACTGTGCCTCCGGGGAATGGCACGAGGGCTCTGAGTCTGAAAGTAGATGGACACTCCTATTACCTTGGAACAATAAGTTACAGTGAGGAATTTACCCCAGCTTTCCTTTCACCTGTGGCCTCTGGCCTCCTTTTAGCTGTGACAGTGTCGCGAGTTATGGAGACAGACAATATCCAAGTATTTGTCGGAGATTTTCCTTGTAGAAACATCACCATCATTCGCTCCGTGTTGCAGTGCTCAGCTCCTCTGCTCCCTGTGGGCGAGTACCCTGTGCTGGGCCTGGATATTCCCAGAGGATGGGCTTCCTCCAACCTGATGTTCACTTCTCATCTGACAGTGACAGCTGCACGTCACAACTGGGGTAAGTTACGGAGGGTTGCTGCAGTTCCTCCACAGGGTTTTGTGTGGTGCACTGCAGTAACAGGGGTTTTTTGTCATGAAAGCAAAAATTATGAATTAAAAAAACCACATTTTTTGACAGCTGGCTGTCAGGCTCTGTCTTAAATCCCATTTTCTGTCCTTTTCCAAGGTGGCTTGAATGGAGGACCAGTTTACCTGCATGGAACTGGGTTTTCTCCAGGGAAGACTTTGGTCACAATTTGTGGCACCAGCTGTGAACTCTTGGGCAACATGACGGTGACTGAGCTGAGCTGCCTTGCCCCACGCCTGCGAGGTCAGTTAAAACTCAAAAACTGTCATTGTGTTAAAAATGTCACCTAAAATCTTGACCCAAAATGGGGAGTCCTATCTCATCCCAGGGGAACAGAGAGCAGCCTTGGAGAGAGGAGAGGAATTAACATAGCATTGATAAAGTTTGGACTTGATCTTGGAGGTCTTTTCCAACCGTAATGATTCCATGATTCTGTGACTTCTGGTTTTTAACTCAGTCTGAAGACAGATGGTGTCAGGGTGTTTTTGTGTCAGTGGCCATGGACGTTGGACTTGATCCATTGTGTGCCTGTGGCTACACTTGCACAACATCAACATTTCCTCATAGCAGTCATTCCTTGGGAAAGCTGCCCCATGTAAAACATGCATAAGGGCTGCAGGGTTGGGTACCCAAGCACCTCTTAGCCGTCATGATAATCTTAATGAATTAAACTCCCTTAAACGCTTTTTCTTCTGAGGAAACTGTCTCAAGTTGCACCAGGGAAGTTTCAGTTTAAATATTAGAAAAATTTTTTCACAGAAAGTGTTTTCAAGCATTGGAAGACAGTGCCCAAGGAAGTGGTGGAGTCATCATCCCTGGAAGAGCTAAAAAATTGTGTGGATGTAACATTTGAGGAATTGTTTAGGGGTGAACATGGCACCGGTGACATGATGGTTGGACATAATGGTCATAAAGGTCTTTTCCAACTTGAACTATTCTTTTATTCTGTGGCCACACACATTTTGTGTTTTGTCTGCATTGTGGGATGGCTTCAGTGGGGTAAAGATGTAGAAGGAAAAGGTTGAATGACTGGAAAGATGAACATTGGGAAGCTGGAGATGAGGATTTGACTTCCTTGAGAGGAGGATGGGATAATCCATCATGACCAGAGCATCTTCCTTAACTGGAGAGAGGCAGCATGCAATGATGATCTCCACATCTCTCAAGCACAGAAATAACCCTGCCTGAATTTTGGAGCTAACTCTTCAAAATGGGCATTTCCTGAAATGAGATATGTTTCCTCCTTTTCCTACTGAAAGCTCAGAATTAGGCTCCTCAGCTCTGCAAAAGGCAGGATTTAAGACTTTTAAATCTCACTTGAGCCATGTGCCATTTCCCAAATGCTAAACATGGAGTATCCACCTTGGTGCTTGACTCCTTGGTGGAGTCCCCGTCCCTGGAGGTGTCCAAGAAATGACTGGACGTGGCACTCAGTGCTCTGGGCTGGGTGACAAGGTGGAGATTGGTCAAAGGTTGGACTCCACAGTCTTGGAAATCTTTTCCAACCTAAATGGTGCTGTGATTCAGGGATTCCAACACTTGGAAGCTTAACACTTCAGCCCCTTCATAGCTCTGAAGCAGGAGAACCTCTGGAAGTCTGCAGAAATATTTGCTGTCCTGATGCTGTCTAGACATCCAATATCCAGGCGACCAGAGATCCATGACCTCTTATCCTTTGTGGACATGAAAGAAAGGGGGCAAGTGAGAGTGTCCATCAGGGTAAACTTCTGTGGGTTTGTTCAAAGGTGTGTGGAATCTCCATCCTCCAAAATAGAAGTTGAATAAGTTATTTTCCAAGAAACCACTCCAATGTGAAATCTAACACTCTTTTGAGCATGGACTGGGACAAGAGGCATCCAGGTGTTCTCTTCAGCCTGGCTTATTCCCAAATTCTAAATTTACTCCTGTAATTTTGAACGGTTCCTTTCATAGAATCCCAGAAAGATTTCGGTTGGAAGGAACCTTAAAGGTCCTCTGATTCCAACCCCCCTGCCATGAGGAATACTAAGAAGAACCGAAGGGGGGAAAAAAAAAAGGCTTTTAAACCCAACCACAAGCACAAAATGGGGCACCCTGGTAACTGCAGGGAGAATAGCCAACTAAAATTTAATCACGTTGATCCAAACTGTGTCCGGAGCTCACTGAGTGGCTGGTGGCAGAGGGAGCCTGGGGAAAACAATCTTACAGGCAGGACCACGATGCTTGTTCCTGTCACTAGATGTCAGCAAGTGAATGCTAATCGCTGGTTGTATGTCTGGAGAGGAAATGCAAAGGAAGCGTTGCCTCACCCTCTCCCTCCTGCCCTGGGTTTTGCAGCCTTGCCAGTTTAACCAGTCGAGTTGCAAAATATTTGTCAATTAAATACTTACAAGCAAATATGTATTTTTTTCCCTTGACTTAAAAAGACAAAAGTCCTTTTGCAGGGTGCTCAAATCTGTGTTTGTCAGGCTATTTGTGCTCTCTGAGACAGTTGTACTCAGCCTGTGCACGTCTACATCTGAGTGAACCTGTATATAGAGTAAGATGCTTTCCAGATACTCTTCCACTTAATGCTTAATATTTAAGGACTCTTTTTTTAATATTTAAGGATTTAACCCTGCCCCTCACCACGTTTAGGGTATGAATGGATGGTTTAAGTGCAGTTAGTCCAGTCTCACCTCGTGGTTTACATCGTGCTGTTTGCCTGGGGAATTTTGCCACTTGGTGCTTGCACATCCAGTGCTCAGACCTTTCTTGCACTGCTTTGTCCACATGGGAGAGGTGGCAAAGAGACTCCAGGGACGCAGGACTGTGAAGGAGTGGAAAGGGGAGGTCTGTGGTGCCCCAGGGCCCCTCAGTGTTGTGTCCAAGTTGGATGCTTGTCTGACCTTTCCCAGCTCCGCTCGCCGAACTGGCTGATGCGAAGAGCTTAAGCTGCATTTCTTCTGTTACTAAGGGCTGTGAAGCAGAACCCCCTCTTCTCTGGCACTGGGGGATGTCAGGTGGCACTGGCTGCCCCGGGGTCTCAGTGCTGGGTCATGTTGTGTCTGGCTTGCTTGAGATTAGAGATGTCCACGTGGGAATCCCCGACTGGTCCATGTAGCTCTCTCATGTGATCCAATCCATAAGGCAAGGCTCTGCAGGTAGGAAATGTGACTTCTTTCCCTTCGAGCAGGAAGTTTTCTAAGAGATAAGGAGCTGCCAGGCTCAGCAGGATCCATCCATAAGCCTTCCCCACAGGGATTTCCTTAGGAATGGGTGTTGAGTGGGGTCGCAGCGAGGTTTTGGTTTGATCACTGGCAGGAGCAGGGCATGTTACTGAGACCTGCTCACTCTGGAGCACAAGGAATGGGAATGCAGGGCTAGACTCTTTCATGGAAACTGTTGTCTTTTGCAAGATGCAGAAAAATCAGTTCAGAACAGAGTTAAAATTTGATTTTCAGCCTTAAAGCTTAAAAAATTAAGAAAATTAAATAAAATTAACAAATCCTGACTGCCTTCAAGGAAAAACAAAACCAAATGAAAAAAGCCCAAACAAACCCATGAGTCTTTAAAGGTAAAGACATAACTGGCTCGATCACCATGCCTGGAAGGGTTCAAAAGCTGTGTAGCTGTGGCACTTGGGGACATGATTTAGTGGTGGGTTTGGCAGTGTTGGGGGAATGGTTGGGCTCAGTCTTAGAGCACTTTTCCAGCCAAAATTATTCTATGATCCTGAAAGCTTTCCCCTTCTCTCGTTCTTGCTTTGTTGCTCGTGCCACTGCATGAGTGCAAATGCAGCTGTAGATTCTGTTCAACTCAGGTTAAATTTACAGAACACGTGGTTAACCTCTGTGGGACTGAGTTGTGCTCCTGTGAAAGATGGGAAAACTGGCAGGAAGCTTGAGGCAGATGAGAAAATAAGTGATTATTCCTCTCAGGTGATATTAGTGTAGGTACCATATATAATTTTGCAGCAAGCCAGTCCCTGAGATTTTATGTTCGACATTAAGGTGAGGGTGAGGAAGGCACCTTTAAAAGGAGGTGAACTGATAAGAAGATCCATCAGGATAACAGCTGAGCCTGATTTGCCTGCTTGCATCAGCATGCTTGGAAGAACAGGTCTGACTTTAGGGTTGAGATATAACAGTTCTGGGGATCTTTGCTAGGGATTCCTGGACCTGCCATTAACCAGACTCCACTGCTAAAAGTGGATGTTTAGGGAGGAGGATTTAGATTAGAGGCTAGAAATGTGACTGGTTTTAAAGGATGAGAGATGTGGCTTGGTACAGCTCTTTAAACAGGGCAAGAGGAGAGAGAAGAATGAGTTTTGGTTGTAACAAGGAGATGGACTGAGCCAGGACAATGGGGACTAGAGCCAGGGAAATTTGGGGATTTGCATGAGCAAATGCAGAAGATGTGAAGAGGGCCAGTTGTGGTGGTGGGGCAGTTGAAACCTCAGTAGAAGCCAGGGCCTCTGATGTTTATTGTGGACACCAAACCAAAGGATCCAAATGGTCCCTTCTGTCTTTCAAATTCAGAAATGAAGTTAAGAGGGGGGAACAAAACATATTGATTACACGGCAGGAATGTTCTGACAGTGAGATCTATCAGGCAGTGGAATAGATGCTTGAAAGTCACCTCTTGGGACTTCTGAAACCTGGCTGTGTGAAATGAATGTCTCACAGGGAGCACTTCTTCATAGGCAGAGGTGGGACTCGATGACCTTAACAGGTCTCTTTTTCCTCTCCCTTTTATTAACTTTTTAAAAAAAATTCTTTGTCTTCCCTGCTAAGCACATGTTGATGCTCCACAGTCCGTTTTGTGAGTGGATAACCGAGGATGTGAGGTTTGGCACTGGCACTCCTTGGGCAGTTTTCAATCAACCCCCAGCTGCCCTTGGAGCCTCCTGTAGGTTTGAGCCTCATCACATGTCCAGCAGTTGTTATTAAACAGTGACCCAGAACAAAGCCCTTGTGCTGAGCATCCCAGGATCCTGGATTAAGCCAGAGTATCCCTCAAAGCCAGGGCTGGGGGTAGTCAGTCCCTAAGCCATTACCACCATGCAGAGATTTGGCTGCCGGAGTGTCTGATCTCAAAAGAGAAGCTGTAATGAGCTGAGTGCATTCATCCCAGCGATGGGATTGCAGGTTTGATCTTTACAGGGAGTATAAAGCCTAAAGCAGCTTCATTCTGGGGTTTGAACACTAACCAATTAAACAGGGAGAAGAATTGTGTCCCAGAACAGGCAGAACATCCTTTTAGGACGTGCCAAAAGCGTGTTGAAATCTTTAGTTGATATTCTTTGCCGCTGTTGTGGTAGGAGATAATGGCACCAATAATACCAAGGGCTATTTGTGTTTCATGGTCAGAGGAGTGGGAAGGGAAAGGCCAAGACTTCCTCTTAAATGAATAAAGATATTAAAACCTCTGGGGGAGGGAAATAGGAGGATCTTGGAGAGCCCCAAGGAAGGAATGGGAAAAGAACATCACCTCTCAGAGTGGTATCTCCATCTGATGGACAGGAGATGTAGGGTGTGGAGGTGACATTTCTCCCTCCTTCCACTTGAGAGAGAGAAAGCAATTCTAAGTTTGATTCTGGGGTGTACAGATTAAGTAGAGTTTGCTTGGATTTTGCTTACACTGATCTTTTTGCAATCTTTTGTAGCCATGTTCCAAAACTTAGGATTTTATAAATTAATACTATTGTTTGCCTGGTCTGAGTTAAAAATTATTTCAGCTGTTGGTAGGATACAAGGACTCATGTTCCTACAGGCATGATAACATTGAGGTGAGGGCACTGGAGCACAGCAGAAATGCCCAATATCCACATTTTGGGGTTATTTAAAAAGTGCCAGACTGTTCCTGTGCTCAGCTCTCAGGGCTGTGTTTGAAACACCTTCTGGTGACCCACATGAGCCAGGCAAGTTCTTTGACAGCAGCAAAATGTCGAGGAAAGAAGCCATGTCCAGAGATTCTATGAGTCACTTCCAACATTCATCTCAAAACAGAGTTCAAGTGGTTTTCCACACAGGAAAACTCTGCAATGTTCTTTTCAAGACCACAAAAGAAAACCAAAGCCTTCTTGTAATGAATTGGTTCTGCTGCAGGTTGTTGCAAAGGCAAGACCTTTGCAGCGTTTAGTCTTCTTGGATGTTATTTATTTGTCAAAACACAGATATTTGGTGCTGCTTAAGATGCCCTCGGAATGTCAGGAAAGACATAAGGTTTTTGTGGGACTCGTAGAATACTTGAGGTAGCTCTAGACAGAATTTTTGGACAATAAAAGCAAAATCTAGCCATCATTCTTTTAGGTCTCTCTGCCTAATACTTGTCTTATATATAGGTCTTCAAGGCCAGGATTGTGTTTGGCTCTGTCTGGATGCCAAGCAAGAAAACTGCCACTGGATTTGGGGAAGGAAAGGGATTAAACATATTGCAAAATTTGTGAGCGTGTGGGTAACATTTTTTTCTCATTCTAAATCCAGAGAAGAAAAATAGAGAAGAATTGTAAACTCTCTCTCTGCAGTTCAGAGCAGATGAAATGATAGGTTTTAATATTTCAAAAACACCTGAAACATTAAACAGTTATAAACTTGTCAGAAATACCCCATATGAAATAATCATTTTTAGCAAAATGTGCTAAATATTTTAATATAGGAAATAGAGCATTTTCATATTGCTACAATTCCAAACCCCTTTTTTTAGAGTTGCTTAGGAGACAAGACATTCATTGACAATGACACTTCCCCAGCAAACAAAGTACCTTCTGAACAAACTGGAACTTAAAAAAGCAAATAGAAAAAACGTTTCTTGATAAATTCCCATTGATTGGACTTCTGAAGCTTGAGGAATACTCTTGGATGCTACAATGCAGTCTATTATACTGCCCACAGACCCTTTCAGGAGTTCATTACAACTATTTGGTTAGTTCAGGATTAATGAGTATTCTCCAAAAGTCAGGGATTTGAGAGAAACAGTTTTAATGTCTGTCATGGTTTAATGCTTAAAGGACTCCTTTTCAATATTAAACCCAAATATTTCAACTGAATCTGAACTTCAGTGACAGTTCATAATATTGGTGTTTTTTAGCATTTTTTTGTTTGGATTTAGAACAGGAAAATCTAATTTCTGGTCACAGAATTTCACTGAATTGCTTAGGTTGGAAAAAACCTCCAAGATCATTGAGTCCAACCCATGACTGATCCCCACCTTGTCACCCAGACCAGAGCACTGAGTGCCACGTCCAGGCCCTCCCTGAATGCCTCCAGGGTTGGTGACTCCACCACCTCCCAGGGCGTTGCATTCCAGTGCTGAACAACCCTTTCCAAGAAAAAAAAATCTTGTTTTTTAAATACACATCAAAGCAAAACAGCAGCTCCCATTACCCTTTTTACCACATCCATGGAGTCAAACTTGGACCATAACTCAAGTCACACTCAGCTACCAAGCAAGGTGAGAGATCCCAGTTCCCACCAGTTCCCCAGGAGCCCTCCAGGTGGTGTCAATGCTTCCTCAAACCTGTTCCTGGATTTCAAACTTATGATAGATGTTGTCACATCTCCTTGGTAAAAGGTTTGTGCCATATTCCTGAACTGTAAACCATTATCTAATCTCTCCCAGAAGAAATGTCCAGGCTTGTATTTAATTCCTTATTTCATCTCCTCCTGGACAGAGCAGTTTGATCCCAAAGACCATCCTGATGCTGAGGGCACAAAGGAGGTTACATTTTGCTCACACAAAGCAAATGGGGCTGAAGGAGCTCCATGGAGACCTAAAAATCCTCAAAAAGGATGCACCTAAAGGGAGGCTGGGTACACATCAGGAGCCAAAAGATCACGGAATGGTTTGGCTTGGAAAGGACCTTAAAGTTCATTTAGTTCTGTAGGCAGGGACACCTTCTGCAGTGACACCTCTCAATAGTTAAAATATGCTCAGTGTCAGTGGTATTTAGGCTGCTTTGGGTTATTTCTTTTCCTCTCCTGTCTTGCAGCCTCCTTGGCCGTTCTCTGTGGTCTGACACATTCTTCTTCCGACTGCCGAGAGGACAGGGCCACCTTCATTGCATGTGACATCCAAGTCATGGTGGGCACCTCCCAGCAGAGAGGATCTGTGTCCTACCTCTATGTCTGTGGGGACACCCCACCCCAGGGGCATTTTTCTGGACTCTTTGCCAGGTTAGTGCCATGTATCTCCAACAGCCCAGTGGGTCCATCCATGAGTAACATCCCCCACATATTATTCCACCTCTTGCAGAATTGTCCCCTGCCAAATGATGGGCTGAATGAGCAAATTCCTAATTCTCACATTGATGGCAACAGAGCAGCTTGGCCTTGAGACCACTAGAGAGCTCCGCTGCGTTGTGGAATTCATTCCCTGTGCCTATCAAAGCATCTCCAGTCCTGCACCCCTGCTTCCCTCCTGCCTTTTTAAAGTGTTTGAGAGACATCAGAAAATCCATCTCGTAAACAGCCTGCTTTGTTCCTTCTTAGGTTTTAATATTTATCTTCTGATCCAAAGCAACATCTGGTGGATGCCAGTGGGAAGAAAGATTAGGCATTATGAAAAGCAGAGGTCTTCTTTTTTCTGTTTTTTTCCTTCTTTTTTCTTCTTCTTTTGTTTTTCTTTATTTTTTTTCCTGCTTTGCTTTTCTCCAAGCAGTTTCACGAGTAAAAAGTCATGGAGTAAATTCAGCAGAGTGGGCAAGGCTGCTTATGCTTTGCAAATCCAAGGCCAAGCTGTCCAGCAGTATAACTTGGAACCGTTGTCTTTGATGGAGCAGTGAGGATTTATTCCTGCAGAGCATTTACTTCTAGGAGTAAGTGGGATGTCTGAATTAAGGAATCAGCAGATGAATGATTGAAGGATTTGGTTTGGAAGGGGCCTCAAAGGTTATCTTGTTCCATCCCCTGCCGATGTCTTCCACTATCCCAGGTTGCTCCAAGCCCCATCCAACCTGACCTTGGACACTTCCAGAGATCCAGGGGCAGTCACAGCTTCTGTGGGCAACATGTGCCAGGGCCTCTCCACCCTCACAGGGAAGAATTTCTCTCTAATCTCTAATCTGAATCTTCCCTCCCTCAGCTTGGAGCCATTCCCCCTTGTCCTATCATCACTCCCATGCCCATGTGTGAAAAATTCCTCTCCAGGCTTCTTGCAACCCCCCTTTAGATACTGGAACAAGTTGAACAAAACCTTCCAGAAGTTATTTAGTAAATAGAGAATTAGAACAGCATTGCAAAGCCTTGCCCATGATCTGCTGTACATGGTGAACCCACTCCTGGCTGCTGCATCTTGCCACAGTTCAGGTATTTCAGTGGAGTTGCAGAGGTTTGATCCTCATCCTGACCTGATCCTTACATCATACCTGGTGTTGTCTCACCAGAGGGAGCTCTGGATACCCTGAATTGAGGGGAAAAAAAACCCAACTGGCATTTACTGTACAAAGACAGCATTACATGAATTGCACAATTTTTAAAACTTGTTTGAAAATATAAAAAATAGAAGTTTCCAACTGAAATTAATTTTTAAAAAGGTTTACTCAGTTGCAACACCTCTCTGTCAGTCTGTCACTTCTTCCTCACCAGTTTTTAAATTTGACCTAGATTTCATAAGGTCTGGGCTTTTTAAGAAAATCCTTGTCAGTTTTGAGAAAATCAGTGTTAGGCAGAAAGAAATTATTTTCCTGTTGAGGAGACAGAGGGGAGAATTCTGCCCTGATCTGTGTCCAAAGCCACACTGTGCATTGATAATGTTCTGTAACATCCCAGGAGATGGGGAGAACAAATCTTTTGGAGAAGACAAAAGTAGGGAGACTTAGAAGGGGGAAAAAATGTGAAATTAAATTAATTTCATCAGTTCTGTTGCTCCCAGAATGACTTGTTTCAAATCAAGAAACTCTAGGAGCCTTGCCTTGTCTGGTTGAACTTTGCTTTGCTTTGCCTCACCTCAGTGTAACCCTCAACCAGAGAACCCACAAACTTGAGAGGGATTGGACAACCCCATATGTGTTTCTTTCCTGCTCCTTTCCCCCTGAGTATCAAAATTGTGCTCAGCTCTTCACTGATAAAAAAATGCATCTTCAATGGTATACTACTGCTACTACTACTACTACTACTACTACTACTACTACTACTACTACTACTACTACTACTACTACTACTACCACCACCACCACTACCACCGCTATTACTACAACAAATCCTCCTATGATTACTTTTCTTCTTGCTCCTTTTCTTGGTTTGGGCTGCCACTGTGGAGAAAGTCATGAAGTCCTTTTACTGACTGTTTGCTTCTAGTTTTCACTGTGGTTTTTAGTCAATTTAATTATGAATGCCTCAGAGACAGGGTTTATTATTCCTCCTGGGAATCTTATCAGGGAGAGATTTCGGGATCAAATCAATCAACTTTTTTTACCTGCTATTTTTGCATTTTTCCCACTTCTTCAATTTCTTACTGTGTTTTCACCCTATTGTGCTCATGCTTGTCTTTTAGTTAGAAATTAAAACGGGCTGATATTCTTTTCTAGTGAATTTACTTCTAAAACAGTTCTTGCTAAAGGAAAGTAGGGGCAAAAGTTGTCTGTTTTCAAAAAAGTTTATTGATTTGAGAAATCTGGGAAGAAATAGAGGGAAAAAATTGAGAGGTTTGAATCACACAAATTAACTTATTTCAGAAGTTCTGAAAACTTCTCCACTTTTCAGTTCAGAAAAATATTTAATTTCTAAAATATTAATGGAATTTGCACGAAAGTCTTAGAAAATTTAAATGGTTCCACCAGAAAAGAACTAATTTGAGGATTCCTGAAATAATACATATTGGTTGCTTTAATTAATAACAGTAAATAATAACAACAATAATAAAAATATATATGAATTTGAGTTCTGTGCAGATGCTCAAGAATTAAAACATTTATCCCAGGATGGGGACAAAACTACTGAAGTAATTCCTGGCATAAGTGCACATTAAGTCTCTCCTCTTCTTTCTTACTAATTTATATAGAATCACAGAATAGTTTGGGTTTGAAGGGACCTTAAATCTCATCTCATTCCAACCTGCCTGCTGTGGGCAGGGACACCTTGCACTATCCCAGTTTGCTCCAATTCCCATCCATCCTGGCCTTGAACACTTCCAGGGCTGGGGCAGCCACGTGGGCAATCTTTTTCAGTGGTTTAAGTAAATCTTTTCCTTATCTAGTCTGTACCACAGCTCATCCTTTATCAGCATATTTCTTAGGAGAGTTGCAACTTTTGCCATTAACAGCGTTTGTGTCAAGGTACATTCCTGAATTCCCTGTAATAATTCACATGCTTTTCTTGCATTTCCTTTAAAAACTGCAATTTGCTAACAGTTTTCCAACATCAGTGTTTCAGGATGTGGTCACACGAGGACAGAAAGGAGCTGGATCTTGTTACAAGCAAGGCTTATTTACTTTTTACAAAAACTGTGAAAACCACTCAAAAGTCCTTGTATTGACTTGAATGTTTGGCAAATTGTGTCCATGCCCTGCATCCAGCCGACCACCACCCCCATTCTGCCTTTAAAACAGTTGATTATTTAAAAGAAGCAGTTTTTTCTTGGAGCTTTAAAAAGTACTCTGCAGTCTTGAAAGATAGCCCAGTCCACTGAATTATTGTACAGGACAAGACCAGTTCTCGAAGTGTTGCTATCAAAAGCAAGCACAGTTCCCCAAGGCTGGCTTTTGATTATTGATACAGCAGAGGGAAAGGTTCATTTAAATGTAAAAATAAAAATTCGCTGTTAAAAGGGTTCAGCAACTTGCAGAAGCCCTTTTTTTTATTCTTTTAGTATTTTTGTGGTTTCTAATGTGGCTGATTCCTTTGACACTTTAATGCCGATAAAGGGCAGCAAAACAAGCAGCCCCTAAATGCAGGTCCGAGCAGGGCTTTGTTTGTAGAGTGAGCTGCTGCATCCAGCAGGGAAGCTTGGAATCTTCAGGGTCATCAAACTACCCTGATCCTCACCCTCCCGACAAAGCTCTGAGTCCTGGCTTTCCAATTGGGTCGATTTTGGGAGAGCTTCGGGCAAGGGAGGTGCTTCTACTCCTCTACTCCACTCTCATGAGATCCCACCTGGAGTAGCATCCAGCTCTGGGGTCCCCAGCACAGGAAGGACATGGAGCTGTTGGAGGAAGTCCAGAGGAGGCCAGGAAGATGATCAGAGGGACGGACCAGCTCTGCTGTGTGGAAAAGCTGGGAAAATTTGGATTGTTCACCCTGGAGGAGTCTGCAGGGAGATTTTAGAACACCTTTCAATGCCTAAAGCAACTCTGTGAGAGTTGGAGAGGGACTTTGGACAAGGGCCTGGAGGGACAGGACAAGGGGGGATGGCTTCAAACTGACAGAAGGTAGATGTTTGTTAGTTACTAAGAAGGAATTCTTCCCTGTGAGGGTGGGGAGGCCCTGGCACAGGGTGCCCAGAGAAGCTGTGACTGCCCCTGGATCTCTGGAAGTGTCCAAGGTCAGGCTGGACGGGGCTTGGAGCAACCTGGGATAGTAGAAGGTGTCTCTGCCCGTGGCAGGGGGATGGAACAAGATGATCTTTAAGGTCCTTCCAATCCAAACCATTCTTTGAGTCTAATTTAGACACTTTAGCAAATCCTGTTATATGGGATTTTCAGGAACCTGAAGGCCTCTTAAAATCCCGATCCTGCCTATCTGATCCTCTGGTTTTTTGAGTAAATCATGCTGTTAACTCTGTCTTTTGTTAGCTATTCAGAAAAGCTGTGTAATTTCTGAGCTATGTTGGTGTTGCTGTAACTCCTCTCCTTTCTTCCCACCTTCCTACAGCTTGCTGGTATGAATCTGATGGTGGGGTGGGGAGGAGAGGAAGAAGGAGCAATGGCCAAGAGTCACAGAATCAGTTAGGTTGGAAAAGACCTCTGGCATCATCAAGTCCAAGCATTAACCCTGCACCACACTTTGTTCACCACTAAACCGTATGTTGGATCCTATAGCTGCCCACAATGAAACAGTACCGAAATCAGCAACTGTCAGCAGCAAAACCAAGGGAAAAACTGTTTGTCCCCCCCAACCTTTTCTATTACTTCTTCCCCCTATGCGAGGGGAGGCTTTAGAGCAAATGTCTGCTGGTATAACTGGCACATATATCGAATCTGCTTAGTCTGGGCTGTTAAGTAAGTTTAATTAATTTACTAAGTTAATGTTCCAATGTTAGCAACAAAGCATCATTGCAATCAGCTGGGTAGCAGGAATTGGAACCCCTAAATGAGCTCATTTTTTCACAGTTGGAATTAGGGACCAGTTAGCCAGTTGTGTGGTTTTTCCAATTTCTCCCCTTGCCCTAGGGGAGTTGCAAGTTATTCATTCCCCATTGCTAAGTGTGAGTAAGATGGGGAGGGGGGAGACGCAAACAAACCCTACTCCTTGTAGGAGTCCATCTTTGCTCCCAACACTGCTGATTCCCTCCCTGCTGTCTGCACTTGTCTGCCTGCCTTGGTCCTAGAATGGCATTTGTTCCTATTTGTGATGGTTTGGGGAAGGAGAAAAGCACCACTGAGAAATATTTACTGCATGTATTTTCATCCTGAGTGTGTGCAGATAAAGGGGGGAAAAACAAATAAACAATAAAAGAATGGAAACAAAATTACAGAAATTTGCAAAGTTTGACAAATGGTGGCCAGGAGTTGCCACAAGCTAATGGCTTGCAATGATTAATAAGAGTAAAAATAATTGCATTTCATTAAGATTGATGACACCCCATTTAACCTCCCTTCTCGTTTCAGCCCTAAAGTGGAAAGAGATGAAGTTCTCATCTATAATAGCTCCTGTAACATTACCATGGAAACTGAGGCAGAGATGGAGTGTGAGGGAGCTAATCAGCCAATTACTGCCAAGATTACCGAGATATGGAAAAACTGGGGCCAGAACACTCAGGTATAATCAAATCTTTTTTACAGACTGATTCAAACAGCTTAAAATTAAATTTGTAATATTGTGTACATTTAAAGGGGGGCAAGAAAAAAAAAACAATTTAGGCTGAGCAGCAGCAATATATAATATTAAATGCTTTCCAACTTTGAATAGCAGTTCTAAAGCAGCACAGCTGAATTAATGGTTAACTACGGCTAATCATGTATTTTATCAGACATAAATGAGCTTTACCTTATTTTCTGAGCAATGTATATATTTTTTAACACTCTCTCTTTTTTGTTTTTTTAATATAAATTCAATTCTGTTCTAAAAATGTTATTTTCTGTTGAGCAGAAATCTTAGCCATGAGGTACAGTTTCAACTCTCTGGCAGAGACTTAGTATTCAGTGCAGCCCTGATTATATTTGATTTTTGCTGCTTTTCAGTAGCTGAAGGAAAATGGGACAGTCTTCCCAGTGCTATCTGTGGGTATAGCAAGAAAAGATGTATGCCAAGAGTTTATTATGAAAAAACTGTAAATCTGAACCAGCATATATTGTAAGACTTTATACCTAAAAATGTCATTGCAAACCTGAAATGTCCCTTTAGAGCCCTCACAGTTTTGCAGAGTTTTTGGGGGTGTTTAGCTACCTCAGAAGAAATTTAAAGGGGCTGGAAATGTATTGAACACCAAATATCCCTTTGTCGCTGTCCTTTCCTAAAGGAGCAGCTCCTGAGAGGTGGTGGAGACCTCCTGCATACAGAGAAGTGTGAGTGGGGACAGTTACACACCTGACTTAAGATAAAACCCAAATGCTTTTTTTAATCTATTGAATAAAATTTTCGCACAGTCTTTTAGCATAGTTTAGGAAAATGAGGTTCATTTGCTCAGCATCAATATTAAAGTTACCACGGTAATTTTAACTCCATCTGCAAAGAGATTTCCTGTATTTAAGGACTTTAAATTTACTTTGCCACCCCAAAAGTAGGTGCAGTGCCCTGACAGAGTAATTTTGATGCATTTCTAGTGTTGAATTCTGTATTTAATTTTATGTATCTGATCTATTCTATGTTTACGAGTCTCTGAATACTTGCAAATCTACCTAACATGAAAGTCACTATTGCAGTGGAATATCCTAAATTACAATTCCTTGTTTCTGTTAAGCCTGTCCTTGGTCTGTGAAGGAATGTCAGCTGTAAAATGTTGCCTATTAGGGTTCATTTGCTTATCAGCTTTGTTAGTTATGGTACCTAAAACATGCCCAGCTAAGGAGAAAAACAACCCCCCAAAATTGCTGGGAGGTGTCTGCAGGAGGCAAGTGCCAGATCAAAAGATAACTATGCCTTATATTCCTATTTTCCTTCCCAAATGGGATGAGGGCGTCTCTGGAGCCTCAGAGCCTGGGTGGCAGCTTGGAGGGATATTCCCCGCTGCTGTCTGTGACCTGGGCAGCTCAGCTGTGTCACAGGTCCTGTAGCCTCAGTGAGGACAGGATGACAGGCTGTCTTCTGACTCAGGTGGGAGCAAGAAGAGGAAGAAGCTGTGAGGTTTGCTCCTGTTGTGGTTTTTCTGCTCAGACTGGGGAAAACCAAGGAAGTCCTGAGTGTCCTGAGTGAACAAATTCATTCAGAGCAGGATGAAAGCAGCGACACTTTAGATCTGGGATTTGCTGCTGCCTAATGAACCCAGTGGGCATTTGGAATCATTTTATCCCTCTTCCCAAAACCGGCTTGGGTGAGCAGAGGTGGATGGGTGGGGAGTTCAGATAAATGGCTTCAATTTTGGTCCCTTTCTGGCTGACAGCATCCCGTTAAGATTTATGACCTGGTGCAGAGCATGCATGCTTCACTGTGGAGGTTTAAATCATGTCATGTGAACTGGCCTTACCTTTCCAGTGGAAAAAATGGTCCCCAGGTTCAGCACTAAGCAGTGAAATGCATTAATAGCACCACGTGCCTTAGGATAATGGTGCTATTAGCAGGCAGCACAACTCTGTGTACAAGTAATGGGGCCGCATCTCTTTATAATAACATCTGGCACTTCTCTTGCATGCTCATGCAAGGATCTCAAAGCATTCCATAAAAAAGGGGCATGATCCTGCTCTCAGCACAGCTGCACTGCTCAGTGGTTTGTTTTCTGCTTCCTCTGCTGCCAGCTGAAGGATGCCCAGGCAGGCTGAGATCTCAGCGCAGCTGGGCGCTGTGGGAGGGCTCTCTCAGAGGTGATGAGATGATGATGATGATGATGATGATGATGATGATGATGGAGCAGGATTAGCTCCAGGATGGCTTTGGAAGTGAAAAGAGGTAGTTCAGGAAGGTTGACAGAGGCTTATGGCATGGAATGAATGGGCACTGGCAAGAAGAGAGACCCGCCTTGGATGAGAACAGAAAATTATAAATAAATAAAATGTGAAATATTCGTTCTGGGAACTGAGCCTAAGAGGTACAAATGGTCGCATCACCAAACCTGACAGAGTTCAAGCAGCATTTGGACAACATTCTTAGGCACAGACTGAGGTTCTTAGGGTTGTTCTGTGCAGAGGCAGGAGTTGGACTCGATGATTTTTGTGGGTTTCTTGCAACTCAGAATATTCTATGACATGTCCATTATTCTATGACACACTTTTAGGGTATTATTTCATCAGCTGTATTATTTAAACAGCTGCATTTTCTGATAGGTGCCGCAAAATCCATCCCTTAATTTTTGTCCTTTCAAATCTGCTCTCTGAGCTGTTGCTTGCATGAATCATAGAACCCTAAATGTTGGAAAAGACCTCCAGGAACATCAGGTGCATGGTGACAGTGTGAGCTGGGCTAAGATCTAAATCTAGAGGACTCACAAAATTTCGTGGATTTTCAAGTTGCTATCTGGAGATCTGTGGTTTTCATGGAAGACTTAATGAAATTTCAGTTCAACTTGGATTTTTCCTGGGGTCTGGTCTCTGTCCCACCACC